>JAEMWC010001555.1:0-136748 GCA_016490735.1 Pachyseris speciosa
AATTTTTATTTTCCTTTGTTTTGCACTCGTTATCATACATTACCATACACAAGAAGTCGAAATAATAATAATTGAATCAAGGATAAAATTGAACTGCAACACATATCATGGCTACGTTGCTTTCATTCAAACATTCATTCGCGTCATACGAACGTCTCTGCGCCCTCAAAATGAATACCATTGAGGGAGGACTGTTAGTTTGTCACGTACAATTTTTAAGGCTATACATAAGAGTTAGTGCGTTTATTGTATCATTGGTATACCAGCATTATTAGTTGTTTTCTTGTTGTATTTTGAGCTTCTCAGAGTTTCTGTAATTTTGCTGGATTAACTTGTAAACTCATAATAAAAGGATCGCACACGGCTCGTATTGACACACCCCAAATATGGTTGCTTAATTAACATAATAAATGTTTTATACTCCTGTGAGTGGAGTAGCGAATTAGAATATAAATTGCTTTACTTGGTTGAACAGCCACTAGCCCGATGGAGTCTTTTTCAGTTGATTTGAAAAAGTAGCCGCACTCCATTTCTCGGCGGAGACGGTGTTATTTGTTTCTGTTATGTGACCCGCCTTATCTGTATTTATAGTAAAACGAACTTCTTCTAAGAAGGCCAGTAGATGTATGCTCACAAGTCACAACCCACCCACCCCCACCTCCCAGGAGCTAAACGTCTTGAAAATCGTTTTCTTGAAGTTCATATTCCACTACATTCGACTGTATCACTCTATATATTACATAGGGGACGTAGTTCCCGGTGTAGTGGTGTATCTCTATCTTTCATCTGCCTTTGACATTCGTGTGTGGATTGGGTCGGTGGGTGAGATCAAATATGGACTGATAGCGGCTGCCAGAGGCGCCTTTACAGGCTGATGTGCGTTCTCACCCTAGAGAAGAATTGTAAACCGCTATGTGATTTGTGCGGTATATAAAATCAATTACGACTACCATTACTCTACATATCTTATGACCCTTTACTTCAAGAGGACATATAATTTGTGTTTTCCTCTGAGACCGGAATGGGATACGATTATGGATTCTGATTTGTGCACATGGCTCCTTTGCCTAGTTATCTTTCTAACGACAGTATTGAAAAACCAAAAGAACGTTTTGAGGTTATACTCAACAAAAAGTGACTTAATAACCCTTAGTTTAGGTTTACGTGTAGATAACAAAGAGTTTAGACGCCCGGCCATCAGTTACAAAAAACAGTGACTTCTACTGTAAAGCCCTTTGGACAACTGCTGTTTTGACTGGTGTCTGCTCTGCAGTTATAAATTCCTTCATGCTCCATGCGTACAATGGGGAAATAAAGCGTGCTGCTGCTAACTGTGTCTCCAGTTACCTGACCATATGATTGATAAAGATCTTTACTTCCGTTACTGAATTACTTATTATCTTTGTACCAATAAACTTTACCAACAGGAGCTTTAAAGTCGCATTCAAGTTTCCTGGTTTGACCTTTAACGAAATTCTCGGGTCCCAGGTACAAAATGAAGAGGCACCTAAAAATAAAAGGCAATCTTTACTTTCACCACACCGGAATGCTAAAATGATACTTCAGAAGACGAAAATGTATTATCATACGCATTAAGTGCAGGACCCGGATACTAACAATTTGAAACGCGATGCGTGGTGGAAATGTTTTTCTTTATAGTGTTGGGCTCCAAATGACAGCCTTATATACTCGCCTAAGCAATAAGGTACCAAGACTCTGCAGACATTGCTGAGTAAGCACTCCCTCAATATGTCTACACGACCAATAAATAGACAAGGCAACGTCCAGTGAAAAGGGGCTTATCTACAACCTTAGTTACTTGGAGGTCTAAGCTAAGGTCAATAACAGGAATTTCGAGATGTGTCTACTGTAAGGAACTGCGTATGCGATCAATGAAATAGAACACACAATTTAGAATTTTGAAAAGGTATGTGTGCCCCAACCTAACCCTTGAAAGCCCTTACATTACCAGAGTACGATGACATCTGAGTGAAAAACTATCAAGTGACGCAAATTGCAGTTACCAAAATTCCTATATTACTAAATAAACGGTATTTAACTCTATAAAGAAGGACTTTTCTTAAATGCATTGCCCGGCTAAAAATTAGGGTCACTGCTGAATTGGCCACCCTTTCTACGTCTATGTATCTAACTGTCGATCCTAAGGATGTGGGCTCACAGCCACTGAGCAAAGTGGCACTGCAGCGTCAAGGTGAATTAAAACCACAACTTCCCCAAATTCGTTTGGTTGGATGTCAAATTTTTTTCTTAATGTACGCAAGGAAGGGAGCTATCTGCTAAATCGATCACAGATTGTTTCGAACAACTCTAGCCCTGCAATGCAAATTAAAGCTTGAATAAAGGAGCATTGTCATGCTGTTTTAGCCGGCATAACCTTGAAAGTAAGTACGTTCTTATAGCAACGAGAGCACCTCAAAAGGTGGTCAAGCTTAATGTTACCAAAGAGTGGCTCACTGCACGACCACTATATTTTGTTGTTTATTTCAGATGGCCGAGAATGGAGGTACGTGGATGAACACGAGATAAACTTCCCTAAGACACTTCCGGTATGTTCTTTTGAGACTCTGCTGATTATTATTATTCTAGTTGAGGGATAAGTTGAGTACACCGATTATGATTCTCCAGAGCAATGCATACTGTACTGTTAAATAAGGAATACTTTTTAGTGACTTACTCCTACGGAAGCGTAAACATATAATAGCCTAAAACTATTTGAATTAACCAACGACTTTGGAGAGGCCGGGTGTTCCTAATTTCTTTTGTGAGCATCAAAGGTGGAATTAGAATAAAATATCGATTAATTTGAATGTGAAAAATGAGTTCCTCCAAGTACGCGATAATTACTCTCTAAGACTTTCACGAATGCAACGCGTAATTATCCTCTCGGCATTATTCTGCTCTCACCAGAGTGTTGCTTCACCTCCAGAAGAATTAATGAACGTTTTTTTTTTTCTTTAACCCCGGCAGTCAAAGATAAAACAACATTTACATGGAAAATATAATCCTGCAGTTAAATTTAACTTTGAAACAAGTTTATTGTTGTTGGTACAGCTGCTGGTGACACTTCACATTTCTAAGTCACTCTCCTCATTCTACTCTCACCATGGTAAAGTATTCGAGAACTGTTCCCCCGGGGGATGGGGGACGACTACTAAAAAATTAAATACGGGAAGCACCCCCCCCCCCCCCCCGAGGTATGACCCCTTACCCTTTTATATACCATTTTTGACAAAAAAGGTACCCCTTTCGAAAACCTTCCTTTGGAAAATGGTACCCGTTTCACAAGTCTTCTTGTCATTTCCATGTAGCCGGTTCAATAAAGTAAGACAGTACAGTCATAAGGTATGTGTGTCCGAACTATTTTAATGAAAGGCCCTTTTAAATACTTAAATGACAAATTCCCCTACCCTTTCATATACTTGCACTCGTGAAATGCCTACCTGTTCATATACCTGGAGCATGAAAAAGGTACTCCTTTGGGGGCGGAGCCTCCCCGTATAGGCCATTATAGGGAGCACCCCACCCCCAAACATGGTATTTCTCAGCAATTCCACTCTTATGAGAATTAATAATACCTGAAGTTATTAAAGTTCTTTCCTCAATACAAGTTCTGGAAAGCTGTCACTTCGAGGTCGACATGTCTTCTTTAGCAGTTTTGCCTAATTTTGAATCACTTAATCATACAGTGTTGAATTTTGACGTGTTATTGACAGCCGAAGTTTACTTGCATAAGATTAAACTTGCTACCGTTGAGCGCTCACATGCTTTTGCATCGCAGCACAAAAATTCCTTGTCAAATAATTTGCCCCACGCCCCCTTCCTAACAACAAAAATCATGGGCGACAGTTGAAATGAGCAGTCAATGGCTATACATGTTTGTGAAGTTAACCAAGTCTTCTTTGAAGTTCTTAAATGTTACGGCCGAATTGTAATGATCCCAGATTTGGAACAAAACATAGCTCATTCTTGAGCTTTACTGAGCTCAAAAAGCTAAGTTTATACGTCATGCAACTACATATCATGGAAAAATTTTAAGACAGTGGGGTTTCTGCATTTTAAAAACAAAATATCACAACATATGTATTTACCTGGTAGATAGCAAATAACTGGGAAAAGATAAAGGGCGATCATACAGCATATTTCCCTGCTCCTCGATAGTTTATTGTCGAGTCTTGCGAAGAGATAATCACTAAGCAGAGTGTGGTCCTAACAGAATGCTGAGCCTGTTGTGCCAGTCTTGTTTAAACTTCTTCCGAATTTATAAGCCTCCACAGGGTCGCCTTAGAGGGTCAAAATAACTGCGTAGGAGATAAGTCTGTTATCATTTCTAAATCAATTTATTTTGTAATATTATGGGGTGTAAATTGGGTTTAGATTTAACCAGGATGGGTGCTTAATAGGTCAAAGATGTACGAAGAAGGGATGTTATTTATTTTACCTATTTATCTGCCTTAATTAGTGATTACCTAATAATGTATATTCTGTAAATAACCGCCCTTCACTAGTAACTGCACTGTGGTAGCGGCCTACTCGAAAGCTCTGCTCCTTTGGCCACTACGCACTCTTCCAAATTAATGCCTAATGTACATGTAAGATAGCTTTGTTTCTCTTTTACCTTTTTTTTTTTTACTATTCTTGTACGCTAATATTATGTTTGTATAAGTGTGAATAAACTGAACTTGAAGTTGAACTTTTCTCGGCGTAAAATGGCTTGAGCGAAGTGTTATTCAAGTTCAACGGGCTCATAACTTTCGATTTCGTCGGTAATTCCCTTCTGTAGACATCACTTTCTCGAAACAGACAGCCGAAAAGCAGTGCTTTTCGCACCGTGCTCGTTTTTAGAGCTGTTTTCAGTTCCTCTGTGAAAGGAAACCTGCTCAAAACGTCGGCCATTGTTTGATGTCTTCACAATTTTCAACGCGGCTCAAACTTACCGCAAACTTGTTGCCATAGAAACAGCTACGATTTGATTGGCTCATTCAAATTTTTATTGTTTCTAAACCAATCAAAATAAATTTGTAATTGAGTTACAGCTTTGCACTCGTGTTACACGTTTTTGCTGTACAGCAAAACTGCACTGCTTTTTTAGCCAATCAGAATTGAGTAATTTTTTCGTGCATATTATTAGAAACAAAACACAAACAGCGGCGATAAACATGGTAAACCAACGCATTTTATGTAAACTTGACGCTCCGTATTGCTCCACGCCTTCTTTGTTGCAATCTGCTCTCAATGATCTTCGGAAACGTCTTCTACAAACTGATTACCGCTCAAGGTATAATAACCTACAACATTAACGGTGTTTTGAACAGAAACAGAAACAGGCGCAACAGCCCTGTCTTGATAGTTCCTAAGAAACATATAATCATCTTGTTACCTTACTTAGGTCTACAGAGCAACCACATCGCTAAACGCCTGAAATCCTGTGTTTACAACTTCTACTCCTGCGTCAACCTTAACATTGTTTTTCAGAATACTCACAACACAGAAACGATAAATGGTTAAGTCTTTACTTCAACCCAGTAATGATGTACACGATAACAGTGGACGATAAAAAGAGATCTCACCGGCACCCCCTGCTTCTTGATTGGTCATGGTCGAAACAGATGAAGAATGTTAGCGGATCCTGTGGGCTATTATCTGAAGGGTTGACTTAACATAAATTGGCGTTATGTCTTGATCCGATTATTTGCGGGTTTTGTACACCGAACAAAGGTCATTATGTTTATTAGTCCTTCAATAGTTTCGTTAACAATTAACACGTTCCAAACTAAAAAGTGGTATTACGATTTCGAAAAATTCGTTGCATAATTACCATTTTACACTGACTATTTTTGCTCTTCCGCTGGATAATGGGTAATTGCGAGGAGGAAAATGGCAATTCCGTTGAGTTCGAGGTAAACAGGATACAAAAATTTGCTATTCTGTCAAATACTTTTATTTTATTCGCTGCTCTCCTTTTCTCAAAAGACAAATACAAATTTCTATTGAAAAAGGGGTCAGAAATTCTGAGCCCTTTCCTGTTATGACTAAAAGCGGCTAGTTGCCTCTATTTGAAAAGCGGTCAGAAATTCTGAAGCTCTTTCTGTACTTACTAAAAGCAGCTAGTTACCCTTAAATTCAAAAAGTGGTCAGAAATTCTGAACCCCTTTCTTTCCTCATTGAAAACGGATAGTTGCCCCTAAATCAAACATTAGGGATCAGAAATTCTGAACCCCTTTCTTTAACGACTGACAACGTATTGTCCTTAAATCCAACATCAGAGGGGTCAGAAATGCTGAACCCCATTCTTTAACGACTGACAACGTATTGCCCTTAAATTCAAAATCAAGCGTCAGAAATTCTGAACCCCTTTCTTTAACGACTGACAACGTATTGTCCTTAAATCCAACATCAGAGGGTCAGAAATTCTGAACCCCTTTCTTTAACGACTGACAACGTATTGCCCTTAAATTCAAAATCTGGGGTCAGAAATTCTGAACCCCTTTCTTTAACGACTGACAACGTATTGCCCTTAAATTCAACATCAGGGGTCAGAAATTCTGAACCCCTTTCTTTAACGACTGACAACGTACTGTCCTTAACTCCAACATTGAGAGGGGTCAGAAATTCTGAACCCCTCTCAGTAATAATTACTAAAAATGGCTACTGGGGTAGTTGCCCTTAAATTTAAAGGGGGTCAGAAATTCTAAACTTCTTTCATTAGTAACTAGAAACAGATAGTTGCCACTAAATCCAACATTAGGGGGTCAGAAATAACAAAAACAAAACATCAGGGGTCAGTAACTCTGAATCCCCTTCTTTAATGACTAATAATGGATAGTTGCCCCTAAATCTGAAAGGAATCAGATATTCTGATACCCCATTATATGATGACAATCTTGCCAACTAACTACTACTTGGAAAGGAATTAAATTTCTGATCCCCTGACACTAAATTAAATATTGCTAACTCTGGTTGCATCATGAGAGCAGTTTTTATCAGACTCACTAAAGAGAAATATTTACCGGTACATGTATCTCCACTGTACATTTATTTTTGTGACGTGAAGTGGATACAGAATCTTTTATCCCTATGATATAAATTCAAAACCTATATACATTTCTGCTATTGCCCAGTTAAACAAAACTGGCTACAGAACTCTAATTTTCTCTAGATTACTGCTAATAAGGTCTGGATGGGGATGTCTGAAACCTGCCAAAGGGCTCCAGGCATAAGCAACCCTTAGTGTGCTAAGTTCTATTTTGCAAACTATTTTGCAAAAAACTGCAAACTATTTTTTGCAAACTAGTTTCTATTTTGTTTGGCTTGTGGGAAGCCAAACCATTATACTCCACTTTGCCAATGAGCTGCCATGGATTCAATGCAAAACACACAATTCAATGCAGAATTATATAGCTCACTTTAAAGGTTCTAATACCTGCCCCTTTACTTATCTCACAACTGAAAAACAGCCCACTCCCCTTCCAGACCCTTTGGAAAGAACCTGTTGTTACTGGCTGTCTTCTTTATTGAGGGCTTTTTCCCTGATATTCTCAAGGAGGTGCCACTTCTCATCCTCTTTGGTTTCCTGGTCCATGTAAATTGACGTCCTCTTCAACTGCACACCTGCTAGCATTCCATTTCCTGAAAATGAGATATTGTATTTACCAAGAACTACTATTTAACAGCTTTGAATTAGTAACTATATGTAACAGAATTATATCAGTTCATGGGATCAAGTATTGAGAACACTAATGGTAATCGAGGCTCTCTTATAGTTTATTGTGCTTCTTCAAAGAGCTTTTTTGATGTACATGTATTATACTTGTGAAGATAATCATTGGTTTTGAGTTCTCTCTAAACGCTGCAAGTAATGTAACTGACACCTTAGTGTATATATGTATTTGGTGAAATAGTAGTGGATTAATAAATTGTATGATTATTATGGCTGTTGCTCCGATGAACTGACAACACCAGCTTCACTCGACATTTATTACTGACAGTATTTGCTAACATATTTGGCATCAAAATTTAAAACAAACAAGAGCACTTTTAAATATTTGTACAAAAGTTAGAGTTAGCACAAAACAAATGCATGCAGTTGATGATAGACAATGAAAGCTGAGTTTACCATTTCCACTCCCAATATCAAGGATGAGATCACCTTCTTTGGAAAATGTTGTGATCAGGGACTCATACAGTTCCTTTGGCTGAAATAGACTCTCTCTGACCACTTCAATAACATTTGTTGCAGGTCTTGAGACATGCCTGTCTGTTAGCTTGTTGTGGGAAACTGCCCAGTGGCCCACAACAAAGCAATCAACCACTTCTGTCATCAGTAAGTCTAGAAGACAAATGCACATTAAATTCAGTTAGTACCTGTATACAACTTGAATTAACTTAAAAATCAAAAAAAGGAATTTTATATTCCATTTGTTTAGCACACTGAACTAAGGCATCCCAGCTTGTATTTCCCTATTTACTGAAGGAAAATCCAATAACAGGTTTCTTACATGGGTTTTGGCAATAATTATTAGATACATGTAATGCTGACCCATTAATTGTTGCAACACAACAAATAAATTATACCTTTTCTTAGAGATGAGGCAGTTTTGTTCACAATGAAGCCAAGCTGAGTTTTGGCAGCTCCATGAGAAGAAAACAGCATCTTCAACTTCCTTTCATAATGTAGCAGGGCATACAATTATGATATTAAAGATGGTCATGAGACGTTTAAAATTTATCCGGACCACCAAATCTACCATGTCTCTGACTTTTGTAATCACGTCCTGTAGGAAAGAAATAAGTAAACATTAATAAGTTGAATACCAATGATAAGAGTTGATATAAATATTGTATCCTACCCCTATAAAGATGGTATAAATAATTTACATTAAATAAGTTATCGCTCTTGGGAAAAAGTAGAAGTATTATCAAGTTTTAGCATTATTATCATGAGAGCTACATGTAAATTAGTGCAGTTCTTGGCCATGGGGAAGGTCAAAATTGTTTTCAAACAGATTAAAGACTAGAGTGCTGGGCTCAGTTGTTCAAAGCCCGATTCAGCTAACCTTGGGTTGGTGTAAACTTGAATTTCAATTTAATTATTTCCTGATCAAGAAAATGTTTTTCAACACGATTTTTGCTTTTTGCAAAGCATTTTCAGCAGGGGAAGGTGAAACTTTGTTTAACTTTTGATAGTGGGTTAACTTTAATTGTCTTTTGAAAAACTGTGCCCTGGACTGCTATGAGTGCATACATGTACACGTAAATCGTGAAATACAATGAATTTAGTAATCCCTTGTTCCCTAAGCTACAACCACTAAACACTACTGATAATAATAATTATCGACTGACCTCAGCAGTATGTCCAACATGTCCAATTGACAAGAATGCACCATTTTCAAGAAGTGAGGAGCAGTCATCCATGTCCTGATACCTTGTGAACACAATATATCCCTTGGTCACACCATCAGGTCCCATTATGCACCTATCATTTGTATTTTCTTCACTTGGCTGCTCAGTTTTTAGTTTGAGATGTCTTAAAAACATCTTGAACTCATGTAACTTCTCAAAATCGCCCTACATGTGACAGAAAAATAAAGCCTTTATTACCTTGACGGTTTTAAATTACCTTTCTATTTCAAACAAACAAAAACAAGGCTGTGGAGTAGTTTTGAAACAGCCTTGAAGAGCTTAATTTTCAAGTTACAGATATTAAAGTTGTCTGAAATCTACCAATTTAGACATTTTAACGATTAATAATGAAAATTTAATTGTGTTGTTCTAGAAATTGACATGGCGTAATGATGACACTGAAATGTTGGTTTTCTTGATAGTTTTAACCTGCTTATGAATGTCCAGTGAATTGCGGAAAAGACAAACTTTTGGTTACTTAATATACTTTTTCCTTTCAGATACGGCTTAACTTTGTACCAGTTGGTCACACGCACGAAGACATTGACGCCTTCTTTGGTGTATTGTCAAAGTACTTGGCACAAATAGATGTTTACACAGTAGAAGGTATGACCGTATGAAGTATTAAGCAAACTAAGGCAGAAAACATTACGTGAGATGCCTGACCTAAAAACTGTAGAGTTAGTTAATAAAAAAAAAAAAAGATGAAACATAGGACTATTATAATTAAGGACGGCACCTACTAATTCAAAGGTATAATATGTTTTGTGACGTTTATGAATATGCGGGAAAAGTAATGAAAAATTGGGGGAAAGAAAGAAAAAGAAAATTTGGGGTATGACCACCTTTTTTTCAAAGATAATAATAATCGCAAATGTTTGTAAATTTAAAGCTCTAACATACAAAGCAGTGTATGACATTCTTTTCCAAATTAATGCTTAATTATCTCTAAAAAATGCACATGGTTATCCCCAGTTTTCTTTTTGGATACCAAGAGCACTTGCTAAAGTTCTGTTTCTCCATATAGTTTTAAACTGTGCAAAAATATCCTTTTATTAGAAGGCACCACTCATACATGTACTGTAGGAAGCCTGAGCATCTAGAGATACTTGTAACTGAATTATGCACTGTCATCTTGCAGACATTGTCCTTAAGAGTGCATGTTTCTTACATGTACATCAAATGACAAAACTGTCATTACTGAGGTTGATTTGATCCGTGAGATACATGTACATGACTTTTTGTATACCGTACATTTATATGTGATATCAACCAAAGGAGCATTGCTGCCTAGGCTACCTAGGTTTCTTTCCTGGCCTGTAGGCCCTTACTTTACCCAGAGTTGTGGACTTACTGCTTAATGCCTATACCAAAAATGCTACTTTAACATGGCTTGTCTGGGTATGTGTAAGCATCATTTGATCTTCTCGTTCAGTACATGTGAAAGTGCAAACAGTTTGAAATGGCGGGGAGATATTAAAAATAATATACATGCACAGGTTGATGCACCTGTGACTTAATTCACTGAGTTTACTTTTAAACGTCTTTTCCAGATTTGCTGGGAGCTATGGAAAGCTGCCTGACAACAATCAAGGCCTTCCCATTTTTACTTGATGTTGTGTATAATATCAAGGAATGGCTCGCACCCCATGCTGAAGAACTACACTCACACACCCAGCCAAAGTGTTTCAAATTTGTGAGAGATGAGCAGGGACACTGTGTGATGTACTACAGGAATTATTCTCATATGAAATGGGAGGGACCACAGCGGCTTCTAAAGGTGTGATATGTGGTTTTAAAAGTTAATTGCTTGGGATGGTAAACTTGCCTGTAGTATCAAGTCTTGGTTTTTTTTCTGCTGAGAAGTTATCCTATTAATTATTTTGACCTACAAGAATTAAAATGTATGCATACTGTTCCTTCAGAACACATGATTCCAGTTATTTACTCACTGGAAGTCCTATATACCTATGCTTCTGGTACAAGTAATAATTATTGGTCATAATACTGGTAATTATTCCACTGTAATTGCAAGTAGCTTGATGTCAAGGTGAATTGCATATTACTCGAAGTATGCTACAAATGAGGTGGCCTTCATATATCTGATCAGTTTACAGATCATTCTACTGACAATGCAATTATTGCTGCTAAAAGTTGTCAGCCCTTCAGTGCAAAAGAATTTATTACCGGTACTCAAACATATGTTATTATGTTGTAACCTTACAACAAGGTAGCAATTTGTCCATGCATAATGTTGACATCTACTTAATATCTTTTGTCCTTTTCAAGAGTATACCAACTGACAAACCAAGTCTTGTTCAGCCAACACTGAACAAAATTGACGCTGAACCTCTGAAGAGAGATCTAAGAAAGTTTGAGGAGAATTATCCTGCTAGAGTATCACAAGCATGGACCCAGTGGCTTCAAGACATCAATAAACTTTTGCAGTTACCAGCTAACTGGGAATGGCCTTTGGACATCCTGAAAAACTGTTACAAAGTGAGGCCAACAGTTCATGATGCGACTGTTCCTGGTCATTTAATGGCCCTGCATGAGAAAGAAACTGAGGAAACTCAACAGGTGCATTAATTTTTTTTGTCTCAAGCTACACTCTATTGTGTGTTACAGGTTAAGTTCTGTGAAAAAAATGTGGAAAACTAATTGCAGTAGGACAAATGATTATCATGTTAACACATTTTTAGAATTATATATGTATGATTATTGATAATCTGAAAGGCTATTTGGAATTGGTTTATGCATTGAATTTTGTAACACAATGAACGAGTGTTATTTTAGTTATATACACCATCCATGCGGTGTTTTTCATGTCAATTTGATGCTTGTAGTATGTCCAGTGTTAGCTACATTATCACTGATTGATTGCAAGTTACACAACTTGGCTTGATTAGCTACATTGCTACATGATGATGATGATGGTGATGATGATGATGATGATGACTGCAATGATTTAATGCTTAAATTAAAGAAGCTATGTATTTGATTCCTTCAGATCTACACTGGACGGTATAGGCCACCACAAGTCTGCCAAAACCCAGTTGTAACTCAAGATGACTGTTTGGAGAACATAGAAGTGGGGACATTTGTGGCCGTGAACCTGTCAAATTGGGACAAAGTGCCAGTTATAGGGAAGGTTCTCCAATTGACTGCAGACACAGTAAAGTTGCACTATTGGAAGGGGACATTTAAGGGAAAATGGAGCCCGCAAAACATACGCAGAAGTAAGACTCCTTTGGTAGATGAACTTCCAAAAAATTGTATCATCTTATGTTCATTTTCCTTAACAGAGGGTGGCAAGCTGTTACCGTCTACAAGAAAACATCTTCAAGATGAGTATGCAAAATTGGGAAAGAAATAGTAAGACCTGCAAGTTTTTAATAGACCTGTGACCATTTTACATTTCTCTTGAAAAGGTCACTTTATGTTACTGTGGTTTTCTTTTTGTAATGTGGCCATGTAACAAAAACAGTGATCTATTTGGGTGTCAAAGATGGTGTTAATCTGCTGTTAGCACATTCATCAATAAAATGGTGGAAAGAACAGATATCAAAGACTTCTCCCAGAAAACTGATTGCAAACATTTTCTAAGGTCACTAACTAAAAAGTTTGGTTCCAAATGGTTGTCAAACTTAGTACATAGATTTGGCATGTCATAATTTCTCCAAATATCACAAGGTAGTGAAACAGTCATAATCGTGTTACAGACTTGTCTCTTGGTCATTGATAAGTTCTTTTGAAAAATAAACATTGCAGACTGTTAACCTGTGTTTGACACTTCTTCTGTAAATTATGGGCTACAGGTACTTCAACATTAATTGGATTGATAAGTTTGACCAGCTTGTTCAGTGTTTTTTGGGTAACAAATTTTGGCACTCTTTTTTTTTCATTGCTCAATGAGGTCAAAAATTCAAACCCCTTTCCTCAATGTTTATTTATTTATTTATTGAACGCAATATTGTAACAGGAACATCCAATTGACTGAACCCATGTTTTCAGTGTTTATGGGGTCATAAATTCAGAACCTGTTTTTCTGTGTTTCTGGGTCAAATTCAGAACCCCTATACTTACCTACCCTACCTTCCAATGTCTATGGGATCAGAAATTCTGACCCCATTTTTCCAGTGTGTATAGGGTCAGAAATTCTAAACCAATTTTTCCCAGTGTATATAGGGTCAGAAATTCTGAAGCCATTTTTCCCAGTGTGTATAAGGTCAGAAATTCTGAAGCCATTTTTCCAGTGTGTAAAGGGTCAGAAATTCTGAAGCTATTTTTCCAGTGTATATAGGGTCAGAAATTCTGAAGCCATTTTTCCCAGTGTATATAAGGTCAGAAATTCTGAAGCCATTTTTCCCAGTGTGTATAGGGTCAGAAATTCTGAAGCCATATTTCCAGTGTGTATAGGGTCAGAAATTCTGAAGCTATTTTTCCAGTGTACATGTATATAGGGTCAGAAATTCTGAAGCCGTTTTTCCCAGTGTGTATAGGGTCAGAAATTCTGAAGCCATTTTTCCCAGTGTATATAGGGTCCGAAATTCTGAAACCATTTTTTTCAGTATATATAGGGTCAGAAATTCTTGATCCCATTTTTTTTCCAGTGTGTATATGGTCAGAAATTCTGACCCCATTTTTGCCATTGTGTCTAGGGTCTGAAATTCTGAAGCCATTTTTTTTTTTTCAGTGTGTATAGGGTCAGAAATTCTGAAGCCATTTCTTGCAGTGTGTATAGGGTCAGAAATTCTGCCCCCATTTTTCCTGTGTCAAATTCTGAAATTTTGTTTTTCATTGTTTATGGGGTCAGAAATTCTGAACATCTTTTAGTTTTTTATGGTTGGACAATACTCTATAAGTTAAAACACAAATTCTCTCGAAAGAATTTTGCGCTTCCGAGTAATTAGGAGAAGCCTACCTTCAATTTTTAGGATGTATCTTCAATTCGGAGTAAACGAACAAAATAATCCTTGGTAAAAAGCGCTGATGTTTCAATTCCGTGGACTCTTTGGTTTACATTTTAAGCCAATTTTGCACTCCTTTCCGAGCCAGATTATAAAACTACACCACACAATTATCATTTTCTGACGAAAGCTGCAAGTTCACCCGTAAAAGCTAGTGATTTTCGGAGTTTTCATTACTGTATACTCTGAATATGGCTAAATCGTAATGCCACAATTTAGTTTGGAACGCGTTAATTAATAGTCTTAAGTTCGCGTGATGCTGGTTTGTTTTGTTTTACGACTTCGATTAATCCAAGCCAAATATTTCCATACATCCTACGGTTCTTCCTTCTTGAAACTTTCAAATAAAGTTGTTTTTTGCAGTCATGGCATTGAAGTGACTGAGGTTGAAAAATTAGAGGATATCACACAAGGAATAAACATTTCGCCTCACTAAATCCAGCGAATGTTTTCTCTTGGCCTTTAACGATTCCTCAAAATGTGTTACTTGACACGACATGACTAATATAAATTTTATCTTTTTGATTAAAATACCTGAAAACGTCAAAATTGCAACGCCTTCAACTGTTGGAAAATCCGGCACAGGAAAACATGGAAAACTGAACTTCGTAAGTGCGTTGTTATTTAATTGTTTGGTGCATACTAACCAATCCCGTAGGTCTAAACAAGTGGTTTGGGAAGACAGCTGCGGTGGAGCCCGAAAGTAAAGAAAGCGGGAGGCATGCGGGAGGCGGAAATGGAAGGGTAGGAAGCTAAATCTCTAAAAGGGCGGAAGGCGGGAGAAATAATTTATCGGGGCCGGGAGCGGGAGCAACGGGAAAAACTGGGGAAGGTCCGGAGGCAAAAGGTACAGGAGGTGGGATATTTTGACGTCCCACCCACTCACTAACAAGCGCAGATTCCCGCACGGGAGCCTCAAATGTGGGGACGTTATTTTAGCCTCAGTCCCACTCTACTCTCCTTTTCCATCTTCTCGCTCACTCAATAACCTTCGCTAATGCAAATCATGGCTCTCAGTGAAAGCAAAGACAGCATTTTGTTTTCTATTTTTTCTACTCTGCTTTATTGCTAAAGCTTTGCTAATAAATGCTACATATAAATTAATATACTGTACGGAAAAGAGTTTCGTTGCTCCATCATGCTCAGCAGATTCATTAGTCACTCACAGAAGCTTCATCTCTAATTCTCTCTGGGAGCAGGATTAATATACTGTACGGAAAAGAGTTTCGTTGCTCCATCATGCTCAGCAGATTCATTAGTCACTCACAGAAGCTTCATCTCTAATTCTCTCTGGGAGCAGGATTGGCACGGTGGTGAGAGCACTCGCCTTCCACCAATGTGTCACGGGTTCGTTTTTCGTACTCGGCATCATATGTGGGCTGAGTTTGTTGGTTCTCTGCTCTGCTCCCAGAGGTTTTTCTCCGGGTACTCCGGATTTCCCCTCTCCACAAAAACTAATGTTTGATTTGATTCTTCTTTATTTAGAGTTGATGCTCTACTAACTGAGCTATGAAGCCACTGACGTTGAGAGCAGGTCCATTGTGGGTTCATATGTTCCCGTGAAAGAAATGAGTGTGAATGATATATGAAATGAATCATATATGAACTGCGAAAATGAAATCAAATGAAGAACGATCCTCGCAGTTGTGGACGCAATTTATGCAGTTGCGTAAAGAAGCCGGAAAAAAAGAAATTCTTTCGCGGGAACATATGAACCCACAATTGACCTGCTCCCAACGTCAGTTGCTTCATAGCTCAGTTGGTTAGAGCATCGCACTGGTAATCGCGAGGTCACGGGTTCAAACCCCGTTGAAGTCCTGAATTTTTTTCAGGCTTCTTTTCGCAATTGAATAAATTGCGTCCACAACTGCGAGGATCGTTCATCATTTGATTTCATTTCCGCAATTCATATAGGATTCATTTCATATATCATTGACACTCATTTCTTTTACGGGAACATATGAACCCACAATTGACCTGCTCTCAACGTCAGTGGCTTCATAGCTCAGTTGGTTAGAGCATCGCACCGGTAATCTCGAGGTCACGGTTCAAACCCCGTTGAAGTGCTGAAATTTTTTCAGGCTTTTTTTTCACAATTCATAAATTGCGTCCACAACTGCGAGGATCGTTCTTCATTTGAAAGTAAAGTCCCTAGAGAGGCTTAATAAGGCTTTATAGCAAAAGCACTAAAAAAGTATGGTGCAGTAAAAGGATTTATCCACCTGGTGGTTTAAAAAACGACACCAACACAATTGAGTCTCTTTCAGTTCTCTAAAAAAAAGTCGACACATTCCAGCTGACAGAAGTACTTCCGGCATCGTCAGCAGTCACGTAGTGAATCTCAAGTAGGCCCTTCTGACATTCGTTGTTTTTGTGTGCCATTATCGTATACTTTCCGCCGCTTCTCAGAGTCCTGTTTCTGTAATACGACTCAAGCATGATCGGACCCCACCAACAGTCCGACCAACTCAGTGCTGAGCACCTCAAGCTTGTGTTCGAGAATTACTCTGCATACACCAGTTTATCCGCTGCTGTGATGTGGCCCCTTACACCATGATGAAATAATTAACAATTATTCACCGAAGTGGAGGTGAATAGTAGTGGCTATTTACTGAGCCGCGAAGCGGCCTGGTAAATATCCACCACTATCACCGACACTGAGATGAATAATTGTTTTAGTATATACCACACAAGCTGAATACTTTATGTGTGACAATATACCGACAAGCGGTCGGAAATTGTAAAATCTCGCTCGCCGGCTGCTCGGAGGTGAATAGTACTTTGCTAATCACCTCCGAGTTAACCAATCAGTGCGCGCGAAAAACACTATTCACCTGTGTGACATATACTAATTAAATAATATATTATAGACACAGTCACTCGATGGGGTCTGACACTCAGATATCAACCGCTTTCCCTTGGGGACTCACCTATCCTATTACATGGATTCCAGACTGACAGGTGGTTAAAAGGCGAGTGACGCCGGTTTGTTGCTTGGTTCGGTATTGGGTACCTTAAGAAATTAGTAGAGCTGGATACTTACAAAGGACACTGACTTCTATTGTTTTACCATTTGGGCAGTTACTGTTCTGACTGGTGTCTGCCTTGCACGTTTAAATCTCCTCATGGTACATGTGTACGGTGGGGAAATGAAGCGTACTGCGAAGTGTATCACCATCTAACTGATCATACGATTGATAAAGACCTCCAGTTCCATTAACCAGTGGTTTGTTGTCCTTATACCAAGAGACCTACCTCACCAACAGGAGCTTTGAACTCGCATTCGAGTTTTCTGGCTTCACCCTTCACGAAATTCTCAGGTCCCCATGTGCATTCTGAGGCCTCGGCTGAAGTAAACGACGAATTGTTTAGTCAAACAAAAAGAATAAAACAAGAATATTGGGATGAAAGAGATAATCTTATCCTATCCGAGGGGAATGGCTTTCTCCAATGAAATATGAAAGGGTTTGTTATCGGACAGTCTGAAGAAAAAAATTGAGTATTTGGGTCCTCCAAGCATAAGTGAACGCTCCACGTCGTATTGTTTTCAAATCCTTATTTTTCATTGACTATAGTATTTGTTATTACTTTAAAACACAGATACCTACATTGTCGAATAAACAAAAATAGTTTTCTCTTGATGAATGCTAAATATTTTCACCACCAATAAAACCCTTTTACAACTTTCAAAACTGGCCACGCGAGCTAAAATATGGCTTGCAAGACCCTCCACACGTCACTGTGCTTGCCACCCGGATGTTCATTCCATGTTGGATAACGTCCTTCGCTTAAATGAAAGTGAATACTGACAATCCGCGATATGAGATAACGGAGGTAACTTCAAAAGTAAAATGAAAAGATCGCTTTATTTGAGTATAAATGTATTTAGCACACTCGCTATGCTATCCCTGTCCCCTCCGTTGCTCCGTCCTTTCTTCCAGCAACCAGCCAAGCCAGGCCATTAACTGCTTCCTATTAAGTACCGCCGACCGGTTAGCTCAGTGTTAGAGCACCGGACTACCGTGCGGGAGGTCGCGGGTTCAAACCCCGGCCGGACCAACACTCAGAGGAGAAAGTGCTGCCTTTGCCTGTAGCTTTGCCCGGTTAGACTTTCTAGTCTTCTCGGATAAGGACGATAAATCGTAGGCCCCGTCTCACAACTCTTCATAATTCTCTGATTCTGTGGCACGTAAAAGAACCATTGGGGACGTAAGAAAACTCTGGCAGTGACCACCTCTAGTGTCTGTCTTAATTTGATATTGACATTACGGGGGCACTCATAACTCAACTTCTTTAATTGTAAACTGCGTTATAAGCAGTCTGGCAAAGTCCCCGCCAGTGTTGTAATGCGCATTTGAATATTGCATAGAAGATGGCAATATAAATGTGATATATTATTATTATTATTATTATTATTAAGTAAAGCCTGGGTTCCATATGATCGCAATCGATCATAGACGATCGCGGATAGCAGATCGCAGATCGCAGAAAATCGCAGAGAAAGCTGTTTCCATATAATCGCAGACGATCGTTAATGATCGAAGAGCCGACTGTAGCCATACATTGCGGTCAGCGGAAATGTCAAATGTACACGCGCGTTGCCGTAATTAAAAATAATATGGGATACATTTTGATCGCAGATCGCAGAACTTTGGTTTCCATAAGATCACAGGATCGCAAGCGATCGCAGAAGTGTGCTTCCATATGATCGCCGACGATCGCAGAACTGTTTGCGATCTGCGATCCGCGATCGCCTGCGATCATATGGAAACCAGCCTTAAAAGGCAGAAGTGACTAGACCCCGCAAATTGATTGGAATATCGCCACCTGAGTTTCGAATGCATAATCCCGCTCTATCATAATTGGCGCTAACGCCAGGAGGGACCTTTTACGCAAAACAGGATAGTTCTCTTTCAATGCACTTCTTTATGCTTACTTGACGATTTTCTCTTCTGTTGTTTGCGGTTCCTGGACTATTTTGCTTGCAGTCTTTAGCAATTGTTAGGGAATCGCGCGATCATCGTACTGGGCTTGTCAAGCACACTAGTGATAGCTCAAACTCTAGCTCCCCTTACGACTGTGCTCTATACCACTTAAAGTATCTGGGCTGATCTAGACGCCTTTCTTCATTTCAATGGCCAACAGTTTTGTGGCATTGAAACACGTTATTTCCTCGTTCTTTTGTCTCGAGGTTGATTTGGGTTCTTTAGTCTGTTTAGTGTCTTCACGGGACAATTTACTTTATAACATTTACAGAGTGGCCACTCTGTTACAGAGCTATGAATAAACTGGGACCAGTTCCGCCATCTCTCGCTCATGGTTAACTCGCGTACATTGCCCGCTGACAGAGCGCCACTGCTCATTGCTTGTGAAATCGTTGAGCAACAAAGGGCTTGTATAGTCTTGACTCTGTCTTCAAATCCAAACTCCCACGTCCAAGTGATGTAATCAATAGCTGACCCCGTCAGTCCCAATGTCGAGAGCAAGGCAGACTTGCCTGGTAAGTCCGAGTCTCCGATGCTGTTAGTAGAACCGTGATTCTCCCATTCACGTATTCCTGTTCATTGTGTACGGCGGTAGAATAAACTTTCTCCGAGGCGGCTGTGAATCTGTGTAAGCTGACTAAATTAATTGCCCTGCTTTCGTCTTTCAAAACAATGACTGAATTTTTTTTTCAAGAAGGGTAACTAGCTATTCCCGTTTTGCACGCGAAAGGAGGCTTTCATGCCCGGCATTATAACTGGTAGGAACAAATTTTGCTGCACGAGCAGCACGCATTAAAATCTTCTCCTTTTGTCTTTAAAAGAATGTGGGATTTTGTTTTCTTTAAGGACGTTTAACTGGCTAAACAGCTCGATCTTCCACTATCTTCTTCCAATGCTATAGTTACCACGTGATGAACAGGTTTGCCTGAACGACATACAGAGAAAGGAAACTCAGTGAAACGAAAGATTTTGTTGTTGTCGCCTGCACAGGCGGTGTGTATGTTTTAGTTTCGTCTTGCTAGCTTTGGGAATGGGATTGATGGCGCGTATCATGGAGAAATCTTTGCTTTGGTAGATTTAAGGGGTAATGCCCGCTACCATGTGGCCTAAGTGCCGTTAGAGTGGCTTCAGCTTACCAGATCACATTAATTTGTGAGGTATATATCCTTGTGTGCAGTCACTCCAGCCACATCCCACACGTTTTCACTGCTCGTTTCATTAAGATGTCGTGCTTTTATCGAACTTGCGTTTTAAATTAGGTTCTACAAGGCAGAACATCATGATGATGATGATGATGACATTATCCGAACAGGTCGCTGCACTCATCGTCACCATCTAAAACTATGGGGTTGATATCTGTCATTACACTACAGTTCAGCAATGTGGCGTTTTTTGCGTTTCAAGCCAGGACAAATTGAAGGAAAAGGCAAAGTATCTGCATCTACTTAAAACAGAAATGTCAGTTATAATGCTTAATGCTGCTTCGTAACGATATGCCAGCAAAGTGGATTTTGACAGTTGTATTATAAATATCCGTTCTAATGCTATTAACAATCTTGTCCTTTTACAGCTTACATATGTAAAATACTGTAGAACTTAACCTGAATCTGAAAATAGCATCGAAAAGTTTGCAACACAGGGTCCTTTTTATCTACAATACGTGGTTGTATCAATTAATTGGAAAAATACTTTGGGTCAATGGAAACAGAAAAGAAAACTAAACGAGGCTTGAAAATAACCAGTGAACTGTGGTTGAGCTCAGCCAAAATAGAGGAAGAACATTTGTTTTGAGATTTCAAATTATTTTCAGGATTAATGTCTAATTCTGGGCCTTTTGCTTGCCTTAAGTCTTTAATGAGTTTACTCCTAAAACAGCAATAACTATACTAGGAGTAAGTGCTTTCCACTTATTACTAAGTTTGTCATTTGATACCAAAATCAGCAGCGAATGAAGGAAAAAGAAAAAAAGGCGACATCGCCAGAACAGCTGTTTTCGACCTTTTGGACTTTTGCTGACGTTCGCGTTATTCGAGTTTGTTTTTATATTCGGTGCACGTATTAAAACAATTACAGCGCGGAAAAAGACGAACCCAGAAACAAGGAGCAATTAAAGCTTCCTCAAGCATTTTAACTGATTATATTGTGGCGTGTTGGGAGAAGTAAACATTTTAATGGCGTCAAAAAATACAACGGAGCCTTGTTTGTTAGTTGTCATGAACGGGTTGTTCCAGGCGGACAACCGTTTAACATTGTAAAAAGATGATTTCGGTATATGACTTAATGTTGACGACCCTGGGTATTGACGTATCCTTGACAATAGGTTTGGGAATACAAATCAGTAATACGTCGTTGAGTCTTGGGTGGCAGGACTGATCGTTTTCAGATAAGATTTGAAGTAACTGGAGAAACATTTTTACTTGGTCGAAATTTCCCATTCAAAAAAAAAAAAAAAAAAAAAAAGCTTTTGTCCTAAGAATAAGCTTGAGATAATGTATTCCCAAGAATTTTCCTTTAGGTTGTTGAAAACACGAATGCGAGGCCAGTGTGGAATGATGATGACTTCCTAACGCAATGAGAGTAGTTCGGATATATATAGGATTGGGCAAACATACATTCCAGTTGGAGAGCTTTTCTAAAACAAAACTGTGTTTTCGTTCGTTAGTAACAGACCGTAACATTCCATCTGCTTTTAAAATTGTGTTGTGTTGTGTCGTAGATCGTGTCATTCGGCTTTTCCCTCAGTAAGATTTTGAATTGTAAAGAAACTGTTTCGATCTCAATTACAAATTTTGCATTGGACGCTTTTACCTCAAGCAATGGAAATAAAGATATGAAAATGTTCGAATGGTGGTCTTCCGGCATGGAGACAACTTCAAGGACGGCGGAGGGGACGAAAATGAATTTCCCAAGAGAAACGTAAAAAAAAAAAAAAAATGGAAACGCCATGTCTTAAAGGAAAGCAAGGTACATTAGCGCATTAGTTCTGTGGAAATGCTCGAATGAAACAACATGCATTGACTGTTCTTTTAATAAGGCGCTATGCGTGGGACGAGCTCAAGTAAAATATTTTTATAAAGGGAATAAAACCAATTGGTTTGCCGCCCCCATATCACTGTTGTCAGCTGCATTTTCTACCCACTCTACTTTGTTATATTAAATAACAACAACAACGATAATAATAATAATAATAATAATAATAATAATAATAATAATAATAATAATAATAATAATACAATACAATAATACAAAAATATATACAGTTATACATTTCTAAGAAAAAGAGCAATTTAACCTCCTAAAATATATATTAATATATACACACAAATAAGGGAATAAAAAAAAAATGTAAGCCTCGGTAAAAAGCAATGTTTTAATCTAATGTCATCGGTTAGGGAGTTCCAGAACCTGGGCGCAACAACTCGAAAAGATCTGTCTCCGTAAGACTTGAGGTTAGATTCAAACCGCCGCCAGCTTAATGAGGCAGTTGTTAATTTTCATGGGATATTATCATCTCAAAATAGAGGAAGTGAAAAGTCCCAGCAAGCGGCCACGCAGTCCCCATCACAACTTTTAGCTGGATTCTGGAAGTCTTTAGTTCCGCCGGCTGAACGTGGTGCTCACGAACGCCTTTTCAGTTTTCGGCGCTGATGTATAATTAAGTACCTGATCGCTGATCTTAACGAAGTTCAAAAACTTACCGAAAAGAACTCCTTCAATTATCACTAGCTGGGATTCACTGACAATAGCCGGGTTCGGCATCAGAACAACGCTTCGGTTTCCCGCGACAGCTCAATTCAGTAAAAAGTCTTTGACAGTGAGCTCTGACAACCATCCGCCCAGCGGATAATCGCTTCCCAATCACAAACTTGACCCGTTGTTTTTCGGGCACGAAAAGGACTTATAATTCACAGACGTTAGCACTCTGAGGAGGGAGGCAGCCATTCGGCAAATTACCAACAGAACGTCCAAGAAAAAAACGGTTACATGTCCACATGCAACAAAACTGTTCTAGTGACATTTCTAGTGAAAATAGAATTTGAGCCTGTTTTACAGGAAGAGACTCTTTTTTGCGACCAAGTTTTTCGCTTACAGTTCTCGACCAAAATATGGTCAAGATAGGGAAAAAATAGGATTACTGATTGTACCTTTCAGTCCCGCCGTCATATCAGCAATTTTATCTTTCCGCGGACCCTGATTTTGCGCATCTCCAAGAATAAGATTGCAGTGAATTATCCTCCAGCGTGAACGAGGAAACAGTGCATATGGGACCGAGTCTTTCTGATGCTCTTTTATTTTAGACTGAATAATCGCGGCTTTGGTTGGTTGGGTACAGTAATATAGTGCTACTGTGATGAAGATGAAGGAAGTTCAAAACGAGTTTGTTTGTTTTTTTCTTCCCTAGATATTAGTGGCTCTGTTGAAAATAAGCTATCATAAGCTATAGCTTCTGTTTAATTTTGCCCATACATGTAAACTTACCTGAGAAAGTAATGCCTGCCAAACAGCAAAGCAAAAAGCAACTGAGGGGGCAGATTTTCTTCATGTTTTCAACCTCGACGCCAAAACAGTGATAACCCACTGACATCTGGTCCCGGATAAATATTCACAATTTAGGTGAAAAACTTATATTTACTGTTAGCTAAAATATCTAAATATTTTTTTCAGTGGAGTGATAATGTAATTTGGAGTATTCAGACCTTTGCTTTTCTCAGTAGGAGAGCCAATTAATTGTAGTTGACACGGAATAAAATTTCCTCCGCAGTGTAACGATCAAGTTTGTATATTTTGTTATACTACTTAAAGATGGCGCTCATTTCAACTTTCAAAACCCATGAAGTGCATAATTTCACCTTTTATTCGTTGGGGTTTCAATCGGTCGACGTATTTTATTCCAATTTAAGCAGCACCTGTTTTGTTTTGCATGGCCTAAAGGTGAATTTATGCGTAGAGCTAGAAGTTTTGCATTTGCCAGCGCAAATTGGCTGTACCTTTCAAGGCACAGAATTGAGTACACGACAGTCAACTTTAACGAAAATAACCCCCCCCCGTTTTCTGTTCCGTCACACATTACTATTATTATTATTATTATTATTATTATTATTATTATTGGAGTTTCAATCGGTCGACCTATTTTATTCCAATTTAACTCCAGATTACTTCCAGGGTATTACTTAAGCAGCACCTGGTTTGGTTTGCATGGCCTAAAGGTAAATTTATGCGTATTATTATTATGTCTGTTCCTATTTCTAGAATACTTTCCAGACTCTTATTAACATCTTTTAAGTGACCTGCATTAAGGCTGATTCACTGTGATAAGGTCTGATAATTAGGGACTTTATGGCTTTGCGTAGTCTATACTTTTCAGTGATGGTTTAAATTCAGCGGAAATGAAAGTTAAAGTTACCCGACATCGCGGACTTGTGTTGCACTTATTGGTAAAGTCACTGTCGTTTTAAGCCCTTGCAATATATATAGTACCCGTAAACTGCCGCTTATAACTCCTGGGCTTATAGAACTTTGTATTGTGTTTTGGATGGGCTTATAAACTGGAGGCTTATATCCTTGGAGGCTTATAAGTCAAATAATAATAATAATAATAATAATAATAATAATAATAATAATAATAATTGTGAATTTCATCATGGAAAGGATGAAGTTCGTCTCCTGTGAGATGGCTTTGTTGTTTGTTTATTAATAAATCAAACCTAAAAGAAAACCAAACTTTATTTCAGCAACGTGGCTTGGAATCCAAACTCTTAATTGCGTTCGGTAAGCACATGTTTCATTTTGTGGGTTGAAAAATAAATTAAATTAAAGCTCCGTCCCTTTACCGTTCAATTCATTAATCCGGGGTTGAATGATAATAATAATAATAATAATAACAATAAAACAACAACAATTCCTATTACACATCCTAATTCTAAAAGGAATCAACGACTAATTATTTCTTAAGGCCCTATTTACAAATCCTACTTAATAATTTATAATAATAATAATAATAATAATAATAATTTAACCAGAAAATAAATAATAAATCTTTATTAAGATATGACCAATTTATATTTCACTATCATAGACTACAATTTTGATGAAATAAAAAATATTAAAAGATCCTAAAATACTAATTTACAAGCTCACGCCAATATCGACTTTCTAAAATTAAGAGCCTTTTTTAAACCTATCTACCGAAGACGTATTTGTTACAAAAAGGGGAAGATCGTTCCATAATTCAAGCTGCTTAAAAAGTTTGTCACAAGATGACTAATTGCTAAAAATAAGACACAATTCAGTCTTAGTTCATTCTTAAGGTAAAGCGTTTTAAATTTCCTGGAAAAAAAAGAACAGCGAGGCCTTAAGGTAGACAATCGATCGAAATGTAGTATAAGGTATCATTGTATCTCGATTTAGGTCATTTAACCTAAAAATGCAATACTATTCACAATTTCAATTACGAATACTACCTATATTTCGTCAAAAAACTGCACCCCCCTCCCAAACAAAACAAAAATTAGAAGTCGTTTCCATTTCGTCTTAAAGATTAAAAAACTGCTCTTAATTTTGTTTTTACCCAAGTGTTAATAAACGTCCTTTAGCACGTAATATTTCGGTGTAATATTTTAGGGTAATACCAGCTAATACTTCATCAAATGTTTGTCTGAAGATTTATTTCTTTAGAAACTTGGTCTTCATTCTCTTTGGTTTTTAGCCGTGAAATTTTCATCATCAAAAAAGCCAAAGTGTAAAATTCCGTCGCAATTAGGCCTTTCAGAGAAGCAAGAGCCAGCAGCTCCGGGTCAAATCGATCTCGAGTCCCTCGCCTCGATGGTGATTATTGGTCGAGGAATGGTCTGGAAAAAAAAATGCAGACGATGGTGATCAAAATATCACGGTATGGTGGTTAAAATATCACGGTATGTTGATGGCAAGAGCTTTAAGCAGGTGGAGTGGGCACAGGCCGAAGGACTCAAGCTCTAGAAATTTCGTCATCGGTTGTTTCAGAAGCCCAGGATGGATAGACATACAGCAAAGTTTTTTAAGCCGTTCAATAAATTTGCAATTCGTGTTTTATCAAGTCCTAAAACACTCGGCTGCGCCTGATAAAGACACGGCTAAATTTTACATCCGATTTTCTAGGCCAAAATAACCAAAATTTAAATTTTAGGCCCCGTTTGTATGGAGAAAAGTTGTCCCGGGCAAGAGGGTCACCCTCCTAGCCGAGTCAACTTTAGCGAGCGTTTATATGACAAAATGTGGACCCTTTTGCCCGAGCCAGCAGCACTCGTGCATGCTCTGATTGTCTCACCTTGACCGAGTTGACCCGGCTAGGCGAGCCAAAGTGTTTATATGGAGAAAAGTTGGCTCGGCTAGGAGGGTGACCCTACCATCGAAAGAGGGTGACCCGGCTAGGAGGGTCACCCTTCTAGCCGAGCCAACTTTTTGTTACTCATGTAAACGGTTCGCCAAGTTTTGCAAGGAAATGTAGGAAAAATTGGCTCGCCCAGGGTAGCTCGGATAAGAATGGATAGACATACAGTTAAGTTTTTTAAGCCGTTCAATAATTTCGCAAGTCGTGTTTTATCAAGTCCTAAACCCTCCTGCTCATTTATTAAACATTACAAAACATTTCTGCTCATTTATTAAACATTACATAAGAATTACAATTTCCGAGAAAAGAAGAAGAGCCAAGTGATTGCATGGCTTATTGAGCTGTCCGATAACAAACTGTCTGATAACAACTTGGCAAGTGAATTAGTGGAAAATGAGAGTTTTTTAATTATTGTTGGCCTGCTTCAATACGTCATTAGTTTTTTTCAACGTTAGGTGATTGTTACTACCCGAGAATATCTGTCTTTTTCACCACAAAATAAAATCAACTCATCGGGGTAAGCATTTCGACTTTGTTTACGAGAATCCCGCGACACATTCGGATAGATTACGATGCCGTGATAATGGTCAGATTGTAGGTTTCCCACATCAAAAAATCATTACGGCATTAAAAGAAAACACGCCATAAAACATTTATCTGCTAGACAGCAATTGTTGAGGAAAAGACAAGGAATTATGCAGTAAATCCTTTGTCCCAGTTCGGAGAGTCCATGATTGCAGCCTTCGGTTAGTATTTTCGACTCTTTTCTAAGGATTGGGTTTCAGAATGCGTTGAAATGTTTTGTAAAATCATGATACGCTGGTCCGTGGCTCTTGGCCAATAACCCATGGGAGCTCTTGATTTGAACACTAATCCGGAAGTTGCGGTAGGTGGAGACAGATACAACGGAAATTTTAAAAATAGGGGAAAATGTTGGCTATAATTACTACTAAAATTCATGAATTGCGGCTCGGACAAAAATAATAATACTAACAACAACAACAACAACAATAATGCTAATAATAATAATAATAATAATAATAATGATAATAATAATAATAATAATAATAATCTTGATCAATTATGATTTCTTAAAACATAAGCAAGCAAATTTTAAGGTACCAGGATACCATGATTTTGGCCGGAAATTCCAGATAGAACATTTTTCATGATTCGAATCGAGAAGACTAGAAAGAACATTTTGCAAAAACAAACAAACAAACAAACAAACAAAATACAACAACAACAACAACAAAAAACCCAAAAAAAACAAACAAACAAAAAACCGAGAAGAAAAGCTGTTTTACTTTTCAAAACCATTAAGAAAAACTTTTTCGTGATGTGTTATGTCTAATTATGCGTTGACAAGTTTCTCTTACCAGCTCTGTCTTCACCGCAAGTCACGTGTAATATGAGCGCATAGCATTTCAGCGTGATCACTTCGTCACAACAAAGCAAGAGTGCACCCAAGCTGTCCATCTAGTTTCTCGAGAATCGCTCTACTAGCTGTGTTCATATCCGTGACGTCCTCGCGTAAACACAAGAAAAAATTGTGTCCATTTACATCGGCAAAGACGCCACAACGGCGAAAGTTGAAGGGAGTGAATCAAACATTCCAAGGAATAACATTTTAGCTTTAGGCCTCGCGTTCGAATTACGATTACTTGTCAGAGATCAAGTAATGAATATTCTTAGTTCGAATGAGTCACTTCTTACCGGACTACCGCCATCTCAGTTAGCATTTTCGCGCTTGGGTTAACGTTGGTCGACGGCGGAATGAACCGCTCTCTTCCTCAAGTCTTTGCTCGCGATCTTTTTCGTGGTAGGGATTCTGCACGATCGTTGCGCTTTATCAAAATAATATTGGGTCAGGCCGCGGACAAATACTTTTAGTATAAGATACAACGAAAGTTTAAAAACAAACCTGTAGCTCCTTCTTTCGCTTTTCGAGCAGTGTGGATGCCTGTTTGGTATAGGCTGTCATTTGGCCTTTGTTGTCGTGAACAAATGCGTGCCTGATATCTGTCAATAAGTCATTTACTCTTGCACCACAAGTGAAATTCTTGACACCCGGACGTATCAAGCGGGGAAATTTTTTTCGTTTTTTTTCGATGAAGCATAAAATCTCGGTGAAGGGTGAATATCTTAAGTTCGTTTTCCTTTATCCTTCGACCGATTTGGCTGAAAATCGGCACGAATGTTCTAATGTTCTTCTTTACAAAAAGGACTGGGCATTTTTTAAAGTTCGCTCCCGTTTAAAAGTTATGGCCTGTTTTCTGGAAGGATACGTTAACACTTTTGGTATCAAACTTTACGTGAGTGTTGGGAGAAAACGAAGAAACAACTGAAAAATCGCAGACAACTTTTTTGAGAGCGAAGTGCTAAGAAACATTTCTGATGTTAACCGCGTTGCTCCGATTACTCACATGGGGAAAGAAACCTGATTAAGGCGAAGCCTTAAATTTCGCTTTCTCTTCAATATACATTACGCGTTTTATTTTTCTCAAATTTTGATTTCGACATTGAATTCTACAAATATTAAGCCTTCCAAAAATGTATAGGTTGCCTCGGGTTTCTCTGCAAGATCGTCCGCGTAAACGCTCGATTTCTAATAATAATAATAATAATAATAATAATAATAATAATAATAATAATAATAATAATAATAATAATAATAATAATAATAACTGTCTGAGCTAATCGTCCTCGCAAAGTACAGCAAGGACGCAGCTCAACAAGGCCGAACCGAAAGCATATACAAGGCGCCTCTGGCAGCCGCTATACGGTCCATGTATGACCTTGGAGCACAGCCTACAGCCAGCTCGAATAAGCCGTATGCTGGTTTTTGCTGAGGGAGGAAAACCGGAATACCCGGAGAAAAACCCTCGGAGCAGGGTCGAGAACCAACACAAACTCAGCCCACTTATGGCGTCACCACCGGGAATCGAACCCGGTGCCACATTGGTGGGAGGCGAGTGCTCTCACCACTACGCCATCCCTGCCCCCCTATGGTCATTTTGGGTATTCTGATACCTTAACGTTAATAGCCGACGTTTCGGCGTAATCGAGACACCATTCTCAAGGCAAGGTGAATAAAATATGCGAAGATTTGATTTCCATACAGGTATTCACTTGAAGAACTTGTGATCCTCTGTTATTATGTTAAGTTGTAGAGGCTCTATGGAAATCAAATCTTCTGTCAAGTCTCTTTCTGTATCAGCCGGCTCAGTGATGTTGTGCGTCTGATTCCTTTTGGCGGCTTCAATTGACTTTTCCAACTTCTACGCTCAGCTTTGCTCCACCACATGACTTAAGTGATTGTAATCCTACTCTCTGGTCTAGTAGCATAACTTCTAGAATCCTGTCACGGAGAGTATCGAGTTCTTCGCTGAGTCTTCTTTTAGCTCGTCAGCAAGGAAAACTCTGGGTTTCTCTTCAGCCCGGAAATGCTGTCTTCACTTTGGTGTTCTTCATGGGTATCAGGTGTTGTTGCATGGTCTGGTGTATCCGAGATAAAAACCTCTGTACTTTCAATTTCTCGATGTTCAGTCATGTCTTACTCTCGCAGTCTCTACCCACTTCTTGTTCTTAATATGGCGTATTTGATCAGCCAATCTCAGCGGTCTGCTCGTGATCAGCAACTTCTGTTAGCTCGTTGTTGGTGTTACAGGCTTTCCACAGGTCTAGCAGTCTCTTTCTGTATCCTCGCCTCCATTGCTCACTGCTGATGTAACATTCAAACAACCGTTTGTTATCCTCCTTTGACCATCTTTGGAAATGTCAGGGGCACCCAACGAACCACATCAACCAAAAGCTGTAGAAGGCCATTTTAAGTGTCTTATGGTGTTTGAAGTCTGTTTGAAGAGATGTTTTCATAAGCTACAAGAAGTTCATCTGTTCGGATTCCCTAGCTGAAATTTTAATTGCCCGAAAATGTTAGGGAACAAAATCTTCCTTTCAGAAAATGCAAGCTGAAATGAACTTTCTACGAACTTTCTAGGGAGCTAGTTTCTTTCCGAAAATGCTAGCTGCCGTTTTTGACTCCCAAAAAATGCAATTACGACCTTTCCGAAAACCTCAGGAGCTATGATTTCCCAATTGCGAATCTTGAGGCCATGTTTTAGTTACGAAAATCCGAGTGCACTCTTGTTATCGACGCCTAAAGCCTAAGGTGAGCTACCCACCACCGAACAGATATCTACCGAAAAGTGTCTTTGGGTGCCTCTGAAATGTACAGTTGTGGGCCTTGTGACGCCGATATAGAGAGCAAGGAGATGGTTGATCATTATATAGATTCTCCAGATCGTACGCGTGGCAAGAGCGGTTAAATTATGATAATCCCAATCACCGTCGGATCACTGGGATGCAAAAAAAAAAAACAAACAAACAAAACAAAACAAACAAACAAAAACAACAACAACAAAAACCTCGACGAGGCCCTTATAAAGAGCTAGCCATAGAGAGCGATTGTCGGAGTAACAGCCTGCAACAAGACAGCAGTCCTGGCTGCTGCATATCGCATAGACTGAGAAGACTGGTTGTACTCCACCTAGTGCAGCAACCTGTACTCTGAGAAACTTGAACGTAACAACAACAACAACAATAATGATAATAATAATAATAATAATAATAATAATATGATGATGATGATGATGATGATGACAGGGTGAAAGATAAGGAACTTGAGAAGTTCGAGAAATACCAACTATTGAAAGATGAAATTGCAAAAGTCTGGCATATGCGAAAAGTCATTGTAGTGCCTGTTGTTATTGGGGCCATTGGAACCTTAAGAGTACATGAAGCGAATCGGCGTGAACGTGAGGTTGGAAGTGATCCAGAAAACAGCATTGCTGGGGACAGCAGAGATATATTAAGGAAAGTACTGTCCCTGTAAGAAGAAGGAAAAGAGAGACCAGGGACCCGTGGTGACTTGTTGTAACCCGCTCCCGATAACCGATGCCTGAGTCTGTAATGAATGGACATAATAATAATAATTATTATTATAATAGCAATAATAATAATAATAATGATTATTATAATAATAATAAATGAACGTTCGTTGTTACTTTGTTCAGGACTGAAACTCGTATTTATCTCTCGACTGGATGTAAATAATAATAATAATAATAATAATAATAATAATAATAATAATCAACACTCGTTTCGGGACGCAAATTACAGTAGTTGAATTGTTTGTTTGTTTGTTTGGCTTGTAGCGAACTAACGAGTGTTTTTTTTCGCTTGGGTGACTGTTTTTCGACGTGACTCAGCAGTGTTAAGTAAATTTTGCCCTTATGTTATTAAAGTGCACCTAACCCCAAAAAATTTTTTTCGCCTAAATAAATCTACTTATCATTCGAAGTATTTCGGCGAAAGAATTATTGCATTTGGTTGAATCCTCGATTTTTTATGGACAACCAAAGTCTCATTCAATTTGTTGCACGGCCGAGTAAAAGGGAGTCTGGGTCCAACGAGGTTGGTGACGTCATCCCGGGAACGATTGAAAGATAGCTTCTCAGTCAATCTCTGTTTTTGCTGGCCTCCTTCGCAGACGTCTTTGGCTCGTCACGCGTTCCTTGCCCACGAACGTTTTGCAAGCGTTTGTTGGGGTCATCGAAGCACATATTGGATGGTAAAAGCCTGGCAGTAGTCAAATTGTGTTGGAGTCATGTCCTCCTCATCCTCGGAGTCAGAGTCAGGCTATGTGTAGGGTGAAGACCAATTAACTTCATTTCTGAAGTGGAACTAGAACGGAATCAGCGAGGAGCTCGAAGGAGCCTCATGGTTATGAAGACCAGGAATGAGACAGCAAGATTGGCGGAAGAAGGGAAGACGAAAAAGATTAACTTCGTTTATAAGTGTTATCTGCCGTACCTCGTGGTTCTGTGTACGCTACTGGTGAGCAAAAGCCTTGATTTAACATTTCAATCTTGAACGACCGAGTACCCGTGCATCGGCAATGGGAATTGTGCAGCGGTTTGAAAACAATAATTGTTATTTTATATAAACGGCACACATCCGACTTTAGATCGGTATTTTACACGAACATCAGCAATTAATTGTGGAAGTGCCTATTTATGGGAGAGTCGTTATTTACGGTATTGTAATGATTCCATTCCTGAGTCGACAAGCACAGAACAAACGTTGAAATCCCGCGATAAACGTAGTTGTTTAATTTCCTTGCACCGACGGATCATTACAACTGCACAACTCTCCTTGAGACTGGTAACGAGTTTCCATGCTTTCGCTACACTACCCTCTCCTTTTTTTCGGACACTGTCTCAGTGTCAAGGAACGAACTAGAGCCTAAGAAACAACGTTGTCCGTAAAGTTATGTAATCACAATGAAACTAGATTGCCTTACATTAAGTCTCCAAAATTTCAACTGTTCAGAGTTCAATGTTTTTATTGGGCGACAGGGCTACACCCAAACCCCATAACGTTGTGGTTTCCTGCGTTCTCTTCCATGGCGGCTTCTGGAATTCTCCTGAACGCTTTTACTTGTACTAGGAAGGTTGTCTTGACCTTCTTCAGCCACGCTGCCCTCTGAATCCGAGCCAATCTCCTGTAACATAGTCGTAGTAGATTCGAGACTGTTCTCTAGAGCGGGGTTTGGACATATTGGGTCTGGAGACTTCATGGCAACGCTCTCAGCCCCCTGTCTCTCCCTTTGTTGAGGTGACACCACGCCATTTGCAATGACAGGCTCACTTCTTTCAGCACTCACAGCCTGGAACGTAACAGGTACAAAAGTCTTTCCTTCCTCTGAAATCCAGCTTTTCAATGCAGGACCAAGATACGGCTTGAGACGATCAGCGTGAATCACCTTAGGTTTCGCTCTGCGATTTCTTTGGATTCGATACGTAACATCCGACAACACAGACACCACTAGGTAAGGTCCTTCCCAAGAGATATCCAGCTTAGGGTTCCTTCCCTTCCTTCGTCGAACGTTGTGGAGCCAGACACTGTCTCCAACTCGAAATGGTTTGCAAGATATCCGCTTGTCGTAATTTCGCTTCTGGCGTTCTGCCGCTTTGCCAAGATGTCGGCGTGCCATTTCATGAGCACTTGCTAGTCGCTGCTGGAGAGCCAGTGCATACTCAGTCGTCAATGGCGGCACGTCTGGAGGTGACTCAGTAATCACATCTAAGGGGACTTCAATCTCTCGACCAAGCATCAACAGGATCGGGGATTCACCCGTGGATTCATGGACTGAACTTCTGTAAGCCATCATACAGGGTTGAAGTTGGAGATCCCAGTCCTGTTGGCTCGCTTTCAGTTTACCTCGAAGCATCTCGATCAATGTGCGATTAAAGCGCTCTACCTGACCATCCGACTGTGGATGCAGCGGAGATGTCTTAGTTTTCTCAATGTCCAAGAGCTTACACACTTCGGCCATAACTTTGAACTCAAAGTTAGTTCCTCGATCACTGTGTAGCTCACGAGGCACTCCAAATCGACACACAAATTCAGACACTAACTTTTCAGCCACTGTTGCCGCTTCTTGATTGGGTATGGCATAACTCTCGGTCCACTTCGTAAAATAATCAGTTACGACAAGCACGTATCTGTTCCCACGGGGAGTCAGAGGCAAAGGCCCTAAAATGTCCATCGCCAGACGCTCCATTGGTGCACCAACCATGTACTGCTGCAGCGATGAACGGTGCTTCATCCCCCAGCTCTTTTTAGCACCACACTCATGACAGATCCTGATCCATTACTTAACGTGTGAAGTTAACCCTGGCCAGTAAAAGTGTGCTCTAATTGATGCCAGTGTCTTGTTCACTCCGCGATGGCTAGCGGTAGTGTGGTCATGATGCGCCTTTTAGGGCGGTCTCTCGCAAGTTCCGTTGGAGGATAATCTGATACTTGACTCTGTTACCATCTCCTTCCTCCCATCTCCTGCACAATACCCGATCATGGATTTCCACTTGATCCCACTGAGCCCAGAGTGACTTCACGGTCTGGTCATAGGAAGACTCGTCTTCCCACTTTGGTCTGACAGCAGTTGTTTCTTTGAACTAAAGTATTGTCTTCAGACTAGGATCTGCTTCTTGTTGCTCCCGAAGGTAATCCCGAGTCCAGGTTGGTTCTAATTTGATTGTGTTGCACCAGGGGTCGGATGGATCGCTTGACGAGCAATGTTCAGTAGTAGCTGAGGATGATTCTGCCTCATTGTGCACAGCCGAAGGACTCCCTGTTTGCTCTTCAGCAAACTCATCAGGCTTAGCAATTGAAACTTTAGTCTGAACAGCAACACTGATCATGTTTTCAGCTTTCTTCCATTCCTTACACCATTTGCAGCCATTACCACAGGGTCTTCTTGACATGGCATCAGCATTATGATGTCGCTGGCCTTCACGGTATTCGATCTCATATTCAAATGGGCTCAGGAACTCTATCCATCTTGCTAACTGTGCCTCTGGTTCTTTGGTTTTCAGTACCGAACGAAGAGGTGCATGGTCGGTTCTGATGCGAAACTTGGGTCCCAGCAAATAATGACGAAAATGCCTCACAAATTCCACAACAGCGAGCAGTTCTTTCCGTGTGACGCAATAGTTTCTCTCTGCTTTGGTCAAGGCTCGGCTCGCGAAAGCAATAGGGTGTTCCACTCCGTCTTTCACCTGACTGAGGACAGCTCCGATGCCGTGATTGGAAGCGCCTGTGTCCAATATGAACTCAACAGTAAAGTCAGGGTACGACAGAACAGGGGCAGTGGACAACAGCTTCTTCAACGTGTCAAATGAAGACTGGCACTCTGATGTCCAGGCAAACTCAACATTCGCTTCAGTCAGCTTGTTAAGAGGTCTGGCCACGCTTGCAAAGTTGGGCACAAATCGCCTGTAATAACTTGCAAGTCCCAAAAAACTTTTCACTTCCGTTGCATTCTCGGGAACTGGCCACATACAGACTCGTTGAACTTTCGCTGGATCAGTTTGAATGCCATTTTCTGATACAATATGACCCAGGTACGCCACACTTCTCTGAAACAGCACACTCTTGCTGGGCTTCAATTTAAGACCGGCCGAGGCAAAGCGACTGAAAACCTCTTCCAAGCGTTTCAGTTCTTCTTGAAATGACCTTCCATAGACAATCACATCATCCAAGTAGATTAAGAAAGTTTCAAACCTTAGTCCCACTAAGACAAGCTCCATCAATCGCTCAAAAGTACTTGGTGAGGAAGTCAGACCAAAAAGCATGACTGTCCACTCGTAAAGGCCAGAGGTGGTTACAAAAGCAGCCTTACCACTACTCGCTGGGTCCATGGGGACCTGCCAATACCCAGAAGCTAGGTCTAATGTTGAGAACCATCGTGCTCCAGAAAGGGCAAAAAGAGAGTCATCTATGCGAGGAAGCGGGTAGGCATCTTTAACCGTGACTGCATTGACCTGTCTGTAGTCCACACAGAATCGCTGGGTTCCATCCTTCTTGGTCACTAGTACCACCGGCGAAGACCACGGACTCGTGGATTTTTTCACAAGACCCCTGTCCAATAGGTCCTTCACTTGTCGCTCAATTTCAGTATGCTTGGATGGTGATGTGCGTCGAGGTTGCTGTTTGACGGGTTTTGCAGTTCCCGTATCTATGTGGTGAGTCACCAAGTTAGTTCTTCCCAGATCTTGGCCTGACAATGAGAAAACACCTTCATATCGGTGAAGCAGATCTGCAACTTCCCTGCTCTGAGGTTCAGACAACTCACTAGTGCTAAGGTGCCAGAGGTCTCGGAGGGGATCTGGTAATGTGTCTCCATTGAATCTCTCGCTCCTCTGAGATTGCTGCACCTCACTAGGAGCCAACTCTGAGTCAACGTCTGGAAGTTACAACTCTGCCACACTGGTCACGGGCTTAGCCACTACCACAACAGTTTGAGCACCAATCGTTTGTGCCTTATCTGTGGTATTCAAGATCCTTACGGGCACAGGGCCAGTCTCACCAACAGAGACAAGAGTTCGTCCGACGTACAGCCCTTTCTCTTCCAAACGAGCCGCACAAGGTTCCAGCAGTCGTAATCCTTGATTGGCACTTTGGGACTTAGCTGCTGTTTGACGACGGATGAGGTGAACTGGTATTACTGTCTCACAATGCGGTTCAATTGTCATAACACGACGTGACACACACCTAAGAGTCAGGTGTTGGCAACTCTCACTACAACAGTCAATTTCCTCCCCATTCCTGACAAGAATTCCATTCCTAAGATGGCTGAGTCCTCGATAAACCAACACGCTTAAGCTGATATCCTGACTTCCGATTCTAACAGTCAAGTCCCCTGTACCATACGTATTGGTTCTCCGTCCATCTGCAACAAATACTTGGGAACCATCCTCATGCAAAGGAAACTTTGAAGCTTCTGGCAATCTCGTGTAACCGTTGTAAGAAAGAATATTTCTCACAGCTCCGGTATCAATCAGCCAAATTATCTTAGACTGCCCAATAAAACCCGAAATGTACAGTCCACATGGGCGAAATTTGGTACTCCGTAAAGTCACATGCTGAGTCTTGGCATCCTTGCAATCAACGTTGTCAAAACTTTCAGGTCCTTGCATACTTGTTACTGGGCATCCTACTGGGCCCTTGTGGACACCCTGTTCTCGTTTCCCGAATACTGGCGAGTTCCCTGGGTTGGCCCTGAATTTGGACAATCCCTTCTGAAGTGGCTTCTTTCTCCGCAGGTCCAACATTCCATCCCCTCATGCCACTTCTCTGTGGCCTGCTAGGTCTTCGACCGTGGATACCCTGTGGTTGCTCCACTCTAATAAGAAACTCATTCAGTTGTTTAATAACGTTCTGTTGAGCTTCTAATTGCTTTTGTTGTTGCTCGATCTGACGCCTAAGCCCATCCACTTGCGTTTCCAATGTTGTTCGTTCTGTCTCCAACGCTCGAAATCTTCAACCCGCCCGTCTGAAGGAATTATTGCTATCTATCAGGCGAATGGACTCTAACTCTCTTGCAAGTGACAAGGCTTGGTCCAGAGTCGAGGGCTTTTCCCTTCTAATATACAATCTATCGTCCTTATCACTCAACGCATCAGTGAAATGTTGCACAGCAAAGCGTTCCTGTGCGGCCGTATCTAAATCTTGGTAAGCAAGATCTACTAGCGAGCGGATATCTGTGGCCAACATTTGTAAGCTCTCACCTTCAAGCTGCCGCCGATTTAGAAGCCTTGCCTGATGTAACTCCGCTTGTTTCTCAGCACCAAATCGCAGTTGCAATGTTTCCACAATTTTCTCGTAGCTCAGGCATTCCGAGTCCGTCAGTCCACTTAGTAATTTTCTGCTCTCGCCTCGAAGACTGGTTGTCAAACACATCGATTTTTCTTCATTATTCCAACCATTGATGAACGAACAGCGATCAAAATGCATCAAGTACTCTTTCAAAGGTTGCTTGCCATCGAAATCGTCCGGAAGCTTGACCGGCTTCTTGATTTCTCGCTGAGCAGTCTGTTCTGTGTTCTTGTCAAAGGTGCAAAGGTCACTTTCACGACGAAACGGATTTAGCGGTGTCGAGCTGTGCAGAAGAGAAAATTTTCCCACTTCTGATCGTGAGTTAAGGGAACTGGTCGGCTTCTTGAATGGTGTAGAGGCTATCGTCCGCTCTGGTTTCCAGGAACGAATGGAATCGTTGATTTCATTGCGGAATGGATTTGCAGATGCTCGGGAGGCTATCGCACGTGGTGTTTCGCTTTTAGCAAAGTAGAATCCCCTGACCTCGGATCGCACCAAAAACGGGTTGGCTGGTTCAGAATCTGCTTTAAACGAATTCGCTGACTTAGTTGGAGTATCCCACCGCTGCCACCAATGTAATGATTCCATTCCTGAGTCGACAAGCACGGAACAAACGTTGAAATCCCGCGATAAACGTAATTGTTTAATTTCCTTGCACCGACCGATTATTACAACTGCACAACTCTCCTGGAGACTGGTAACGAGTTTACATGCTTTCGCTACAGTATCTAGTCAAAGAAGGCAAAGATAGATTTGACAAGAGAACGGAAAGTGAGCTCAGCCGACGCGAATTACGTGACTTGAGGATTAGCTGAACTTCTAGTTATCCTCAGGCACTACTGTGAACGAAGTCAAGGCAAGGTAAAATAAAATAAATATAGCTTACAGCAATTAAAATTTGAGGCTACGTATCCGTCTAAACTGTTGGTTAGAAATACACATGTGAGCGAACGCAACTTCGCGATGCGAGAATAATTTGCATATACCCGATGTAAACAAACTGACACAAATTTAGACGCGATTGGATATATTTTACTACATGTAGCTCCATTTGAACATGAAGTTCGAGTGGCACCATCGTCTAAATCAGCTGAATTCGGTGAAGTTAATCAATTTGATTTGTAAACACTTCAAGTTTTCGTAGCAGTCTACAATGTATTGATCAGTGGCATGGGCTTCTGTCAGTGAATTAGCATGGCCTCTGAAATATATTTTCATTGTCGACGTTGGAAACCGCTTTTAATAGAGCGCTTGTGTCGAAGACTGTAGGACTCATGAAGCCGAAAATTTAAAGGAAGTTAGATTGATGAGTTTTCCTAAAGGTACATATCGAGGAACAATTATTTTAGCTGCCATTACATTCTGGACTACTTTGTGTCGCTGCGGTTAAATCCTTTATGTATCCGATACGTAGCACACCGAATATCACGATGCATTGGAAACGTGGTACATGCACATGTTTGGGTTGTATCACTATACAATAAACGAGTTTTAAAGAGGAGATCTTTTCACTGAACGGACTCATTGCAATTTTCTGTTTTCACTGTATAAAAGGGCATAAAATGCTTGTGAGATCAGCCGATGGGAATATGTTTATTTCACGAACAGCCGGTCTGTTTTTGGCTCATTCATTTGCAAAACATCAAATCTTCTCTTAGGAGAGAAATGTTACATGTGACAATACTATGAATATAAATTATCGGTTAAAATCATGTATTATTTATCCTCAGAATTAAAATTTTTGAGCTTCCTTCAAAGAACTTTGTAAGCGGAACAGAACTTCTGCGCTGAAAAACTCGGTCGTGAAACAAAATGGCGTTTTTGGTCGTAATTTCGAGACTTTACCGGGGCACAGAAAAGCGAAGATTCAACCGAATCAAAATATTTTTTCACGGTTGTGCTTCTAATTCCTAGACGAATCATTTAAAATGAAAAAAAATTTTGGGGTTAGGGACACTTTAACACGTAACTGGCATGAGTCTTCGTAAAATTAAGGATTGATATCACCTGTCGGTTTCAGAATTTTCAGAATTGAAATTCTTGCTCTCTTGCTGGGCATTTTCTGGGCTTCCTTTCGGTGGGAAAAGATTTGGGGAAAACTTTTAATATCGTAGGATTAAATTGTAGGAAGTGCTGGTGAGTAGTGGAACAAGATTTTCACTCAAATTTTCAGGTCAACCTTAACTGTTTTTTTTTTTATGTTTTCTCCGGCCTGTTTAACAGAATCGTGCTCATTCGGTATGGTTTAAAGATCTCTTCTCCCTACAGGTCTTACATGGTAAAGTCGTCTGCGAGCGTCAAACTGATGACGTTACAAATGGTACAAGGGACGTGTGTCTGCACGGGCGGTTTTGGCCGTTGTAGGAGAGAAAAGGTTAAAGCCATTTGGTTTGTTGTTACTTTCGTTCAGGAATGAAATTTGTATTAAGCCCAGGCTAAACGATCAAACACTTCATGCAACATCGTGTTGGAAGAACATGGTTGACCTTTTAGCCGCCTCTCCGCCCGCAACTTTGCATTGAAATGGCTTTCCATGTTTGATCCAGATCAAACTTTTTTATCCGACATTTCGCTCTATGAACAAATCAGGGTTTGATCGTTTAGCCAACCCAACCAAGAAAGTGCATAGTCAGTAAAAAGCAAACCAAATGAAGCACACAAGGTCAAAATTTCAGCGATAACACGCCAAAATCGTTCTGTGTACTCGCTTTGTCTTGTGTTTGGTCAAACCTTATTTGTTTCCCTGCTGGAAGAGCAGTTCTCGCCGGCAGAGACCTCGGCTAGCAGGGAAGGAAATTGTTCATCAGTCGGCTAGTCACATTAGGTTATGTTTGTCAAACACCATGTTTAGGAAACTGTTTTATCGTTTAGCCAGGGCTTTAGTGCTACTTGGATTTTTGCGCCAAGAGGACAATTTCATGCGATTACCTATCCAAACCATCGGTTTGTTTTCCTTTTCTCTTTCTTCTGACATTTAAGCTTTTGCCAAAATTGCTTAGCAATTTTTATTAACGTACTACGAAATATGTTTGTTACTTGTCTAATGTTTTGAAGTTTTTGAACCGCGGCCAATTCCTGTTGACGTTGGCGCAAGGAAAGCCATGCAAATGTGAAATTGCTCACGAAAATACCAGTAAATAAAACAATAACCATGGAGCTCCGCTTTTAGGCTTGGCTAAATCTATGTATTATCGTCGGGAGTATTGGACGTAAAATGTCTGGTTTTGTTTGAGTTACCACAAAACTGAACGACAGAGCGCTTTTATTATATCATATTGGAATAAATGAATAGTGGACCATACTTGTCTGACTGGAGTACACTCGTGCTTATTTCGAGAGGCCGTGGAGGAATAATTTTCTGGCTTCCGATCGGAAAATATTCACTGAAGTTAGAGTTTAAGAGGCTGTCCGCGTTAGAACGGGTAAGGCAAAATTCGGACCGTCACCGATTCCTCAGAGTTTTTCACTGAAAGTCAACCATTATATCCCATTAACAAATATCATATTTATGTGGATCAATCGTATTTTTTAATTTTTTTCCGAGGCGATTTTCAAAGTCACCTGAAAACCACTCGATTCGCCATTGCACACTCGACAATTTAGCCATAAATGACGGTAGCTGCCAAAACGTAATTACTCATCCAAATAAGCTGAGAATTTTTTATATCAAATTTCCCTCTTTTTTCAATAATTTAAAGGTCAAATGATCTTATTCTATGGAAATCTCATGAAGTTATGATTTTTTAAAATACCTCCCGACAACCTCCGGAATGTGCGAAGCTTGACATGCATGTGGTTGAAATCTATTTTCTCGAATGTGGGACCTGATCTAGAATCGTGTCTATTATAAAGTACAAGTACTAACACCAATGTAGAAAACTGTGCAATAAAATTTGTGGGCACTCTACTCTGTGCGCCATACAGAGCGATTTTCACAAATATTCGTTGTTTTTATCAAAACAAGAGACAGCAGTGGAGCAACTAATGAACCAATTTCTGAATCCTAAACGCTACGAGAAGCATTAAATACGGCTTAACGTCGAATTCTGGACGAAACATAGTTACTTTTAGCCGTTTAAGCCGTTTTAGCTTTTTTCTCGCTATTTTCAATGATTACAGCAATTCCATCGATTTGCAAATTACGGTACTGGCTTGAACTGTCACGCAAAATTTGAATCCTACCAACCGTTTTCCTCAAAGATGTTTCCTAAGGGAAACGATTGTTTCTTACCTGAGAGTTTTCTCTTAGCCTCTATGGAAAACATTTTCCTCTTTGTTTGTGACTGTAGTGAAGCTATTTTTGTTTTCCACGCTCCGATAACGTAGTATTTGTTTTTCGAAAATGACTTATTCAATTTAAGCCAATTTCTGAAATTCAATTTAAAACCACTAAAGTTCAACCCGAGGAGGAGATTGTACCAAAATTGTGAGCTTCTAGTTTTTTTTTTGCTTAAACTGTATTTTTTATTCTTTTTTCGAAGACGTCACTGATCCAAAAGAATTTTTATTCTAAAAATGCCTAACCTTCAGGGGGAATTGCGTGTCACTACCGCATGTCGAAAATTCACAAACTCCAAATAAAACACAGAACAAGCTCTACAATGATCTCGTGATCTTGAAATGTTTGTAAAATGCTGTGGACATAAAATATAAACTATCCCACGTTTCAACTGGGCAAACGCAATGTTTGCTTTTTGGAGACTTCGGTGTTGTTTCAGTCTAATTAAATTTAGCGTAGCCAGTCTTTATAACTATTTTGTTCAATTCTGAGAACAAAGTGGATGCCCTCACTGCGCGAAAAGTCGGCCTTTTCGCTCAATTGCTCTTTCCATGATATTCTACAAACTCCGTGTGGATCTAACAGAGACAAGGAGAGCCATGTTTTGCTCTTCGAGTGCAACCTGGATATTTCAGCCCATTTGGCAAGCTGCCACTTATCGAAATGCGGAGATGTTACGGAAGCCAAACTCATCATGGCGAGAGCGGGTATTCGCAGTTTGTCGGCAAACCAACTCTCGGGCATGACCATCTGCCCAAAGCACCGACACACACTAGGAAGATTCTGGCGAGCACCAAAGTCATGCCAGTACCTGGCCGTACTGGGAAGATTGCTAGTGTGTCGGGAAGGCATGTGATCAACTTTAAAATGGTGGACGAAATAACCGTTTTGTTTGGCAAGACCACTACTGCTGTTGGTTCCCGTAAGCGCCTTTCTTTTTGTGATTTCTATTGAAATTTTTTCCCGTTGTCAATGTTTTCAATACGTTTATACACGCCAAACGGCAGACATCAAAATATAATTCTGCTTTTGCTCACTTTTTCTTTAGTATTTAAGGTCAGCAGAACAGAATAAGAAAAGTCTTTTAATAGCAGTAAACGCAAAAATTTTCTCAAAAGGGTACAAACGGTTGACTGAAAGCAGACATCAAAAAGTTCGATTTATGCAGTTTGACGTTTGCCGTAAACTTCATGTTTAACCTCTTGTTATAATCAAATCAGAGTGAATAGATCGCTTATTTCGTACTAAATATTGGTAATAAGACTCAGTAAAGTCCAATTCGGTCTGCGTCATACGCGGGAGTCTGATTTGTTTAACCATGAATATGCATGATTAAAGATAGAAGTGCATGACACGAAGCCCTATTACCATCAATAAGTGAATCATGTTGACGAGTCATCGTCACTATTAATAGAAAAGTATTTCTGAAACTGAACAATTAAGGAATATCAAGGAGTATCTAATCACAATAAGGAATGAAATGAAGGGCGGGCGAATGGACACCATGTAATTGGGCACTTTATTAGCTTCGCAAGCTACAATTTGGGGAAAATAGGGCGTGCAAATAACCAATCAGATCAAGAATTTTGTTATTTTTATGATCAATGTTCCAATTACCTCTACTCGCAACTCTTCGGTTTTCGTTTGTTGAGCTTAGCTGCAGTAGATTGGCAGTATTCTCGTCATTTTTGTTCCTACCGCGGAACGCCCTAACACGGATGGGAATTATGCAGATCGAGATAAAACAGTTAAGCCGCGCGAGTTGCGAGAAGTGCGGGCTCGCCCCATTCCCTACCGGTTTTCCCCAGACTTAATATAACTTGATTACAACTTTTCCGTCGCGGGTCGGATTTCAAGAGAAAAAAAACTGACTGGTCGTAATGGCTGTTTAAACTAGATTCCCACCATTCTATTTTTCTTCGCGTGCGACGCGAAAGATGTTTACAGCTATTTCAAGAAAGGTTGTCGGTAAAAAGTGCACGCGTCAAGCCCGTTTCTAGAGTTCAACATTGCAAAAAATCTGAAAAAATGGTGCGAGCCGCCATGGACGTATGTTTCCTGCCAATTTCTCAGCTTTTGTCGAGATGCTGGTTCAAGTCTAGAAACGGTGAAATTAAATGTACCCGCAATACCTTTCGGGATCGTTGCGTGCACTTTTTGCCGTCCGACAACCTTACTTGAAACAGCTGTATAGTTTTCCACCCAGCGATCGTCGGATATCAGGAACAAAGATCCAATGCTTGCAGTATACCGTTGCAGGTTCCGTCACTTTCCTAATTTCTCAAGAACGACAATGAGCTAGAACAAGACCTAATTTTGCCACCTACTGTGAAAGAAATAAACAATTTGTCTGTAATGTGTGTCTGCAAACATAACTTGTATAGAAGAAAAGCTTACATCCATGATTTAACACCTTTATGTACATATATACACAGCCATTTGCACATCATGCCGCAAGAAACATGCTGAGCGACTGTTAAATTTAGGATGGCAAAGCCCTAGTAAACGCATGGAACAGCAAGCAGCGGTCGGTCCTCCTGAGGATTTCCAAAGGTTTGTTGAACACATAACAGTTTTTTTAGAACCCCCTCCAAGGGTGGAGGGGATCGAAAGTGACAAACTGATGGTACTTGCTTTTTGGAATTTGTACCAGTTCGACTACAGCGTTCCTTCTCTCAAGAGCTTTGTTTTATTTTAAGGACCGCAAAATCCAATGCAAAGAGTGCTATTAGTGCTCATGCAGCTCAGATGGAGACAACGCCATTTAGACAGCTATCTACTCCTGATTCACGGAATGCAATCAGTCCATGTTGGACTCCAGATATCGTCAAATCCATACCTCATCAGGATACAAAGATCCTGAGTGCGTACAACACCGCCATGGACGAGATCGCCACCAAAGTATCAGTGAGTCCGCGAGAACCCCTGACATCACATTTAAGCTCCTGGGAGAACCGCACTTCAGCTCAACGGCAATATTACATCCAGAAAGCCACTGAAGACTGCAGGCTTGTGTGTGACGTGATAGCACCAAATGATGGGAAGCAGCTCTTCGCGGTCTTGACGGCTGGAGATCAAGAAAAAGGAAACGACGAGTCCATGGTCGATGACGTCGTAAAAACTCTGATGAACGCATACAAAAATGCCAAAAACAGGAACACCAAAACTCAAATCCTGAGTTTGTACGCATACAGGTACTCGGTGAGCACTCTAAAAAACATCCACGTATCTTATGGCAAGCTGTCTTCGCGTCAAACACACAAAGCACGATGCCACGCAAGGACCCTGGGTCCCGGTAGTATTCCTAAGGTGGCGAAATATCATCAAGTTCGCGTTGACATGAGCAAAGTCGATCATTTCGTAGACTTCATCATATCGCCCGTATTTCTATCAAGACGTGTCATACGGAACAAAGCTGTTGAAGCTAGATAGTGGCGAAACCATTGAGATGCCGAACGTTGTGCGTACGGTAACACGCTCAACCATGATCAGCCAGTATACGCAGTTCTGTCAGGAGGAGAAATGTGAGCCTCTCAGTCGCTCCACTTTGTTCAAGATTTTACAAGTCAGAGAAGCTTCTCAAAGAAAATCCTTACAGGGTCTCGATAACACCGCTGCCGACGGTTCCGCTGCTTTTCACACAATTGAAATGATAGTTGGTGATCGCGAGAAAAGAGGATTAAATAGACAGTGGTGCGTTGAAGTCAAAGAAATGTTAAAAGATGCAAAACGCTACTTGAAGACTGGCTATCGCGTTCACTGTAAACCAGAGAAGGCTGACTGACCCGATCATTGTCGCAAGTTCGCTCTTAGCGACAAGCAAGGTCCCGATTTCCAAGAGAGCTGCCCCCACCAGCACTTGGAAACTTGTGATGATTGCCAGAATCTGCGAAATGTTCTTAATGAAGTGGAAGGCCACATTCAAGGCTCATCTTGGAATCCCTACAGCAAAGAGCAACAAGACGATCTACTCTGTGACTTTAAGCAGGCACGCTCAGACATCTTGCAGTGGAAGGCTCATATCATCCGATCCGTCAACCAGGAAGCAGCAAAGCAAGATCAAATGAAGATGATTTCTAACAATCCGAACTCAGCACTCATTGTAATGGACTGGGCAATGAAGTTTCTTCAGCTCAAATATCGCGAGAAGCAATCGGATTGGTACGGTAAGAGAGGATTGAGTTGGCATATCTCGACAGTCATCTCCAGAGATCCAGAAAAAGCCGACAGTTTAGAGCTTCAGTCGTATGCTCATCTGCTGGATACCTGTCAGCAGGATTGGGTTGCCGTATGTTCAATTATCGAGAGCACGCTGAAGGAAATCAAGATCCAGACACCACACGTCACCCATGTTTACTTGCGCTCGGACGAAGCAGGCTGTTATCACAACAACTCTCTGATTGCTGCAGCGAAAGATCTTGGCCAGCGAGTAGGTATAACCGTTTGCCGCTACGACTACTCAGAGCCACAGTACGGCAAAGATGTATGTGATCGAATCTTGTGCCCCATTAAGGCAAGCATCCGAAGATATTGTAACGAAGGACATGACGTTCTAACAGCAGCAGACATGAGAAAAGCGCTTTCAGAGAGACCAGTAAAAGGTACGTCAGCGTGCGTCTGCGCAGTTGACGAGGCGAACATATCGTTAGAAGTGGACAAGATAGACGGCTTCAGCAAGTTACATAACATCAAGTTTGAGGAGGAGGGCATTCGCGTCTGGAGATCGTATGGGGTAGGTCGTGGGAAGGAGGTTCCTTTCAAAAACCTGGTTACAAAGAGACAAGGGAACACCGGCCTCTTCATCAGTGAACACTTTTTCACTTGTAGAGATGCACGTATTTACAAGTGCAAAGACGCTGAGCCTGAGAGCTCAGATGAAGACACCGATGCGACCGACACCAGCTCGGACATAGAAATGTTCGAATGCTCGGAGCCCGGATGTCTGAAGAGTTTCCAAACGTTTTCGGAACCTGAGTCACATTTAGATATCGGGGACCACTGTGTATCACTCTACGACAAGCTTCGTAAGGATTGGGTGGATATGTTCACTACGGCAGTCAACATAACTGAAGACGCAGGGTGTGCAGATAGTACCCAAGAGCGTGTATGCCAGACTTCCCCGTCACACCAATCGGTTGAAATGGGCTGGGCGCTACCCAAGGGACGGGTAGGATCCTCCAGGTTCAGTGACAAGGTGAAAAAATACCTTACAGCAAGATTTGACCTTGGCGAGCAGACCGGACGAAAAGCTGACCCTCAACAGGTTTCCAGCGATATGCGGCAAGCGAGGGACAAGCAGAACAATAGGCTGTTTGATAGAGAAGAATGGCTGACCAAGAGCCAAGTCCAAGGGTTCTTTTCCCGCCTCGCAGCGGCTAGACGAAGACAAAAGGGAGCGGCAGAAATTGAACTTAGTCCTAGAGACCTACTGCGAGAGGATGAAGAAGCTGATAGACAACTGCTTATGGAGGAGGTAGCTAACGAAGTGAGGCCGCAACACCCACTGTCATACGATTGCTTCAACCTGTGCGAGTATGCAAGGGAAAACAAACTGAACCAATTTAACCTGCCAATGCTTAAGCAAATCTTGCGCCATTTTGAAGTTCCATTTAAATCTAAAGGAAAGAAAATAGACCTGATTGAACAACTTCTGTTATTCATACAAGAATGTGAATGCTTTCCTTGAATTAGACTGAATACATAGAAACAAGTACGTTTGTAAGTTTGGCCTCAGCCCATTGTAGGGCTTAGAGTTAAACTCAGTATCAAGGTAAAATGATATAGCTCACGAAAGACATGATTGTGATAATACAGAGACTCAGGGTAGTTCATGAGCAAATGAAAATTCATAAAAGGAAAGAGTCATTTTAAACTTATTGAATTAATGCAGAAAAGAATACGTGTCAAAGAAGGGCTTGCTACTCCCTTCGATATATTTTTACCGATTGTTGTAGAATGTGAAAAGCGCATTTGTGTTAACATCTATTATCTCGTTTCTCATAATTTCACCCTTAACTTATGACGCTGAATGTTAAACAAACGCATCTTTTCAATAGACAATGTAATTACCGGACCTGTAGGTCTAACATACAAATTATACCTTATCCGATGGATGAAGCCGTTATTAATTAAGTGCACAATTTCTTTTGGTTTCGTTACTTCCTTAATATTTAAGAGACTTCCGACATTAGTCAGTATATTGTCGAACTTGCTTTGTGTTTACGGTGATGGGTGAGTATAGGCCAGGAGTGTCCATATTCATCACACAAATGTCAGCAAAGTTGACTGCAAGAATCAGTGGCACTTCAGAAGGAAAATTCTTTCGAAAAAGCCGCTACGGAAAAAAATTGTAAATTGATGTAACTCAAAAGCTAAGCTCACAATGTTTGCGCGATTTAGTTCTCGGGGTTTGGCAATATAGGCAACGTGTCTGGTTTGAATTGGTTTTTAAAATGGAATTAGCGCGAAACGAACAAGTCATTCCCGAAAAACAAACAAGCGTGGGAATACAAAAAACCTCCACTACAGCCACCAACAAAAGGGAAAATTTCTGTATAGAGGCTAAAAGAAAACTCTCAGGTAAGAAACAATCGTTTGCCTTAGGAAACATCTTTGAGGAAAACGGTTGGTGGGATTCAAATGTTGCGTGACAGTTCGAGCCAGTACCGTAATTAACGCGTTCCAAACTAATTTGTGGTATTACATTTTAGAGAAATTCCGTGCATGATAACAACAACGCACTGAAGAATTTTACCAATCGGTGCGAAGTAGGGCATTTCATCGGAGCAAAATTTGGTTTCCGTCAAGTTCATAGGAGGCACGATTTAAAATATGACAATTCCGTCAAAATCGCACTATTTATTCCATTTCGAGCAAGCCTAATGACAAGAAAACATTTTACTTTTTCCAAATTAGAAATTCCGAATTTCGGAGGCCCTCAACACTTATCCGAGGAAAAACAGTCATTACTATTTAACTTGAGAGGTATTCCGAATTTCGGAGCCCCTCAACACTTATCCGAGGAAAAACGGTCATTTCTATTTAACTTGAGAGGTATTCCGAATTTCGGAGCCCCTCAACACTTATCCGAGGAAAAACGGTCATTACTATTTAACCTGAGAGGTATTCCGAATTTCGGAGCCCCTCAACACTTATCCGAGGAAAAACGGTCATTTCTATTTAACTTGAGAGGTATTCCGAATTTCGGAGCCCCTCAACACTTATCCGAGGAAAAACGGTCATTTCTATTTAACTTGAGAGGTATTCCGAATTTCGGAGCCCCTCAACACTTATTCGAGGAAAAACAGTCATTACTATTTAACTGTGAGAGGTATTCCGAATTTCGGACTCCCTCACCACTTCTCCGAGTAAAAACGGTCATTACTATTTAACTTGAGAGGTATTCCGAATTTCGGAGCCCCTCAACACTTATCCGAGGAAAAACGGTCATTACTATTTAACTGTGAGAGGTATTCCGAATTTCGGAGCCCCTCAACACTTATCCGAGTAAAAACGGTCATTACTAACTGTGAGAGGTATTCCGAATTTCGGAGCCCCTCAACACTTATCCGAGGAAAAACGGTCATTACTATTTAACTGTGAGAGGTATTCCGAATTTCGGACTCCCTCAACACTTCTCCGAGGAAAAACGATCATTACTGCGGTTTAACTTGATAGGTATTCCGAATTTCGGACCCCTTCAACAGTTATCCGAGGAAAAACAAATTACCATTATTATTTAACTTGAGAGGTTTTTCTGAATTTCGGACCCCTTCAACACTTGTCTAGCTTGGAAAAAATAAAAACGATCATCGGAGATCTTCGGCTAGGAAAAACAATCTGTTCTATCCAATTCGAAAGGTTGTCCGAATTGCGGGTCCTCTCAACACTTGTTCTAGGATTAGCAGTCTTTACAAACCAGTAAAAGAAACGCGTTTCATTACTGTTAGAATTAAACACGTTACAACATAAAATGAAATTTAGAACAAGATCTAACGAAAAAGTATTTACTAGTTTCATAACTATTGATGATAACACATATAGTGTATTTTAATGAAAACAAAAGACAGCCTGTTACTGAGCGCCTTCGGACGAACCAGCTTTCTCTCTGATATTTACAACAAATTTACTTTTTCTCCTTCCTGTTTGCCCAACGAAGATGCTGTTCCTCCTCACCTTCAAGCCTGCAACACTTGCATCAAACGAGAACTGACTAACATATATCACATTAATATACAAACACCGCCAACGGCTTCTGTAAAATCTGTTTGCATGTTTAAGTGGTTTAATTGAGGTCATTTAAACAGTGTAAAATAAAGTTGAAGTTGAAGTTTTAGGAAAGCGATGGCCGAACAATCTAGACGATTGTCTGAATAAAGGCGAAACAAGGCATTTTACGTTCCATGCAACCACTGAAGAGAAAATTTCCTACCTGGATTATCCTTTCCTTTTTTATGGGCCGACGGCGCGCTTACATCCAGTAAACATCAATATTCTAGTCCTTTCGAACTTTTCAAAGCAAGGCCATTTCCGACAATCTTCGCTTTACCATCAACAACCCGTAATGACCCACAACCTCGCTGCTTGGGACGATGTTGTTATCAGGAACTGAAACACTGATTACTAAAGCAAGGCTAGTGATTAACTAACAGAGCTCTTATGTGCTGACTTCTGCTCACTTATTCCCAGCTGACAGTGAGCTACGTGACTATTTTCTTAGCATTTACATGTTCTCACGGTTCATATTTGTTTAGAAGAGGTGTGAAAAAGCGGCAAAGAAACAGAATTCTTTGTTCAACTGATTTTTTTTTGCATAGATTTTTTCTGTAGCAGATGACAAACCAGACCTAAAATGAGGGGCGCTGGGGCTTCAAAGTTCCAGATAAAAATCTGGTTTCGAAATCTACTGGGTTGAAGTTGTCAGTTGCAACAAACACAGCTCATCCCTTTGATCTAGATTCAGTGGTCGGTTTTGTTATTGTCAAGTTGCAATCAACGCAGTCATTTCAAAAATTACACTAACCTAATGTAAGTTGATAGTTGGTACCGTCAGTGATACAGCAAGGTTATCGAGTATATAACGTCCCTTGTCTGTCCCGTAGTTGGTAGATATATGTTCGACTTGTGGTGTGAGAAAAAAAAATTCTTCCCAGAGTCGTTCAAGGTGACAGAACTATGCTTGGAAGCCGGCTTCTAATCTTTCATTTCCGATAAAGTGAACAATAACCTATTCTTTGCCCACAAATTTAATCTAAAAGGTGTTACCGACGCAATGAGATGTGGGTGATCGTGTCGTTGTTCGAAATGGAACTGTCAAATAGCCCATCAAACATTCCTGATGTCTCCACTGCTTCGCTTGAAATATTTCAGACGATAGTTTTGATGAAACGTGTTCGAGTTCTTGCACTAATTTATGTCATAGTATTCCAATCAAGGAAACTACTTCTGCTCCTCAAGACAGTCGAACGATCAACGAACGATCTTTGTCAGTTCAGACTCGGAACCCGAAATTGAAGTATTTGACAAGACCGTGACCTCTGGTGAGTATTAACATTTGCCTGTATGTGAAATTTCCCTTTTTTTATAACTTTGGTTGTCTAGGCTAGATTTTTACATGGTATTCTTTTCAGTTCAACGAACAATCGTGCGTGTGTGAAATGAGGCGTTCAGTTCAGGTTGCTGTAAACGCTCGGGGATAAAAATTTTCAACATTTAAGTTTTGCTCTTGTTGATTAGACGAATAATTAATGTAGCAATTAGCAAAAGAAAATTTCCAAAAACAGATTTCCGTGAAAATTTTAATAAATACGGTAGCTGAAGGTGTCGAAATACGTTAATTCAGCAGTCTTTTGACATTTTTCGTGTGTACCTTCATTCGGGATCTGGAATCCCGTTTACACTTTCGAGTAAATTGTGAGCCGGTGGTATTTGATTTTATTTTCAGATATATTTTCAACACCAAATCCATTTATTCCGATCATAACCGGAGGATAAATACTCTGTAACATATTTGGGGAACTCATAGTCCGGGTTCCGAAATTCTGAAACCGGTCTTAGTGTTGGTAGGGGCTTCCGAAATTCGGAAACATCTTGGCGTTGTTAGTGAGTTCCGAAATTCTGAAACGTCTTTGTTTTGGTAGGGGTTTCCGAAATTCGGAAACTGCTTGGTGTTGGTAAGGGCTTCCGAAATTCGGAAACTGCTTGGTGTTGGTAAGGGCTTCCGAAATTCGGAAACGTCTTGGCGTTATTAGGGGCTTCCGAAATTCGGAAACGGCTTGGTGTTGGCAAGGACTTCCGAAATTCGGAAACGTCTTGGCGTTATTAGGGGCTTCCGAAATTCGGAAAAGGCTTGGTGCAGGTAGGGGCTTCCGAAATTCGGAAACGGCTTGGTGTTGGTAAGGGCTTCCGAAATTCGGAAACTGCTTGGTGTTGGTAAGGGCTTCCGAAATACGGAAACGTCTTGGCGTTATTAGGGGCTTCCGAAATTCGGAAACGGCTTGGTGTTGGCAAGGGCTTCCGAAATTCGGAAACGTCTTGGCGTTATTAGGGGCTTCCGAAATTCGGAAAAGGCTTGGTGCAGGTAGGGGCTTCCGAAATTCGGAAACGGCTTGGTGTTGGTAAGGGCTTCCGAAATTCGGAAACGTCTTGGTGTTATTAGGAGCTTCCGAAATTCGGAAACGTCTTGATGTTGTTAGTGGGTTCCGAAATTCGGAAACCTCTTGGTGTTATATTAGGGGCTTCCGAAATTCGGAAACGTCTTGGCGTTAGTACGGGTTTCCGAAATTCGGAAGGGTCAATTGGTTTTTAAGCGGTTCCAAAATTAGGAAAATCTGCATTAGGTGAAACCATTGATTTGTGCTGAGAAAATTTGCGCTTCCGAGTAAAATAAGAATTCCTTCTTCTAAATTTTAGCACGATTTTAAGATTCCGAGTTAATAAATAAAATTCACTCCTGTATAAAGGCGCGATTTTCAAATTCCGTGCAAAATGTAAGTGTACTTTTCTGCCAAATCTTTAATGTTTTCCGTTGAAACTTCAAACATTCCTCGGTTTAAATTAATGATTCCGACTGATATAGCAATTTTATTTGTTAAAATAAGCGATTTTTCGCTTGAATCTAAGTAATTGCTCTGAATTTTCCGAAAATGTAATGACACAATTTAGTTTGTAACGCGTTAATTTCCAAATCCATGGAAAGGGAAATATTTACTGCTGTATTATATCATTGAAAATAGCGAGAAAAAAGCTAAAACGGCTTAAAACGGCTAAAAGTAACTATGTTTCGTCCAGATTTCGACGTTAAGCCGTATTTATCGCATCTCTTAACGTTCAGGATTCAGAAATTGGTTCATTGGTTGCTCCGCTGCTGTCTCTTGTTTTGATCAAAATAACGAATATTTGTGAAAATCGTTGAGCTCTGTATGGCGCACAGAGTAGAGTGCCCACAAATTTTATTGCACAGTTTTCTGCATTGGTGTTAGTACTTGTACTTTATAATAGACACGATTCTAGATCAGGTTCCACATTCGAGAAAATAGATTTAAACCACATGCATGTCAAGCTTTTGCACATTCCGGAGATTGTCGGGAGGTATTTAAAAAAAAATCATAATTTCATGAGATTTCCATAGAATAAGATTATTTGACCTTTAAATTATCGAAAAAAGATGGAACTTTGATGTAAAAAATTCTCAGCTTGTTTAGATAAGTAATTACGTTTTGGCAGCTACCGTCATTTATGGCTAAATTGTCGAGTGTGCAATGGCGAATCGAGTGGTTTTGAGGTGACTTTGAAAATTGCCTCGGAAAAAAAATTAAAAAGACGATCCATCCAAATAAATGTGATATTTGTTAATGGGATATAATGGTTAACTTTCAGTGAAAAACTCAGACGAATCGGTGACGGTCCGAATTTTGCCTTACCCGTTCTAACGCGGACAGCCTCTTAAAAAACGTATTAATAATTCATGAAGGAAATACAAAAGAAATAAACTTTTTGATGAGTGAAGAAAATACAAAAGAAATAGATTTTTTAATGAGTGTCTTTATCAGTGATAAAGACACGGCTAAATTTTACATTTTCTAGGGCAAAGTAACCAAAATCTAAGAATGGATAGATGTACGGTAAAGCTTTTTAAGCCGTTCGATAAATTCGCAATTCGTGTTTTATCAAGACCTTAAACACTCGGCTGCGCCTCGTGTTTTTTGAACTTGATATAACACTCCTGCTCATTTATTAAACATTACTTAAAAACCAAAATGAAAACCTTGGTTATCTTTTAAATGAATATTAGCATGAACTGACTTTATTATATGACTAGCTCTTTAAGCGGTCAAGATGAATCAATTCTCCTGCTGTGATTGGCTATCCCGCGCGAGGTCAAGATGGAGCCATCTTGATCGCTCGGGATAGCCCGTTCATCCCGCGTTATACTGTCTTCTGATAGCATCCTTTGAGTCATATTATAAATCCTTTATTGACCAAGCTTGTTCGGTAAGATGGCGGGATATTGGCCTTGTTCTGTTTTTGCGTGTTTATGGACCTCGACTTTGTCTCGGTCCATAAACACGCAAGAAAAGAACTTGGGCAATATCCTGCCATCTTGACCTCACGCTTGGCCAATAACCCATATTTACAGAACTGATATATTTTGGTCCAAAACAGGGTCAGGATAAATAGAGTTCTAAGCACATCGATCCATGCCAAAAATAATGTGGAGTACCCACATTCAGCGCTGTTACTGACCTAATGAGAATTCTGTGTGCAAGAAATGCTCAGATTCATATGCAAGTTTTATTACAAAAACCGACTTCAAATCAAATCAAATCAAATCAAATCAAGTAACTTTATTTATACACGGTGTTCTCATCAGTTACATTGGGTCATGACCACTTAAAAATACTACACAAATTTAAACTGCGTTCTAAAATACTACTAAAATACTAGTTATAGAATACAAAGCCTAACAATCTACTGAACTATAATAACTTAGATAAACTGCTTTACACGAGAGCCGTGTTTGATTAAGCAATTACATTAAAAGAAGCTGTTGCAGCCGGCTTGGAAAGATTGCAGAGATTCTGCCTGCCGCAAGTGAGTTGGTTAACTGTTTCACAACACCGCACCACTATATCTGAAACTGTTCTTAAGAAAGTTGGTGCGGGGAAGGGGAACAGCAAGTTTATCCAAACGGGGGGCTTATCAGAGTGGGGTGGTTAATAGAGACGGGGGCCTTAATAGAGCTTTTACTGAACCCATACAACACATAGATGATATCCAGAGACCCCTCCCCCCCCTCTTTTCCTGGTACTGACCGACGGCTAGCGTAGCAGATTGTGACGACTGCAAGAAAACATCTGGCATCTGTTGATAAAATTCCTTTCTGAGGAACGCAAAAGCTGTTGATCTTCCAGAACGGCCGCCTTGCACAGCACAACTACTTACTGGAGTAAAAGAAATTGAGCGCCAGGTCAAGATATATCTGAGAATTACCTGAAAAGCTCTATTAAGCCCCCTTCTCTTTTAGCCCCCCCTCTCTAATAAGCCCCCCGTTTGGGAGCCGGTTTTTGTAATAAGTCCCCCCTCTCTAATAAGCCCCCCCCCCTCCTTTTGGGACACGAGATTTTGTAATTATTCCCTTCTATTTCCTGTTACGAAATACACTTTACGCGGTCCAGTTGGTTTGTTTTTAAACAAATATACATATACTGATTTCTCCTCTGTATTAAATAATAAAATTTTACTGCAGCTGTTTGAGATTTGAACAGAAACTATTTAATACGAAAACGATGTGTTCAAAGATTTGAAATAAGCCCCCCCCACCCCACCCCTCTCTAATAAGCCCCCCGTTAGTAAGGCCTGAAATTAAATGAGCCTCCCGGGGGCTTAATAGAGCTTTTACGGTAAAGTGGGTCGGTGTTACACTGACCAGTTTCACAACAATACTGTGGAGCTTTGGAGTCGATTTACTGAGGTCCAGCTGCAGATTTCTTCCATTGTGGATAATTTCAAGCTGGCAAGCTTCACATGATGTAACCGACAATGTTAAAGTAAGGCAAGTCCGGCTGGAAGTGGACCGCTAAAAAGGAAATGTCTTATGTGAGAGCCAGGCTATGAATAACCGATTTTACTCACTTATTTTTTTCGTTACATAAGATTATATATATATATAATTGAGATTTCAGCTTCCCGCTGTAAGCGCATTGAGAATTTGAAATGCGCTGACAAATACATTACTCTATGGAGCGACACGTCCCTGTTTTTGGCACATAGAGAAGTGCCACCTTCCCGGGACCAACTATACGGAAGATTCTATCATAAAAAAGCTACGTATTTGAAAAGCTTAATTTTGTTTGTTGTTGCTTCATATATTTAACTGTTGTGCTAAACTGAATCGTTACCCTCGGGGGCGTACGGGGATGCTTCATTTGGCCTAGGACGACGGAATTTGTTACTAAGAAAGCGCGTACTGGTAGCTATAGCATACAATCAACACGATGCGACAAAAAAGGTACCTACTTTTAGCAATTTAGTCCTCTAAGAAAGACAAACATTCAAGCGACGCCAACTAAAAATGAGTGTCTGAGTTTTAGATGTCCATTACCCCAAGGATATCTATATGTCTCTAAGAACTGAACGTTTTATCTATGAATACAGCCTCCACCAATTTTGCCTCCCAGTCTTGCTTCTTTTTGTACTTCTCAAAATGCAGCAAAGTCTTATTTCTCAATGCGCCTGGCAATCGCTTTTTCTTGAACTTGTCGATCAGCACAACAATCAATGACGAATCTCCCGAGTCCATCCCCCTCTGCACCGCCATGTGCAGCTCCTCACGACAGAAGTTGCTGGCGAGGTAGTTGTCGGACAAAACAATTAGCACTTGGCGGCTGTTATACACGCTGTCTGCCATGTTTTGGACGATGGGCTTTCCTAGCTCGAAGTCCCGGATGTGAATGCTGTAAGGGATCGACTGTTTCTCTAGGAGGGCGATCAGATTTTCATTGACCCAGGGAAAGTCCTTTGAGCTGTAGCTGATGAACAATTTGTTGCATGTAACTAGCTCCTTTTCATCGTCACCTGCGTGGAGAATTAACGACAAAAGTATTTGAAATTTCATATGCTATCTGTCCTTCTCAAATTTGAGAGTAAAGATAGGAATTGTGTGGACTTTCGTTACAACCACTTCGAACTAATACTCTAACGGTCGCATTATTTTTGCAAGGCGGTAAGTACTTTAAGCTGCATTTACTAAAGTTAAGTATATTAACTAAGCAAGACAACTGAAGTTGAAACACAATTTGTCCGCCCAATTTCATTAATAGTCATAAATAAAGTTGCTGTTGTAGTTGTTGTTGTTGCATGAGGTACATAAATCCATTACCACTACCACTACCACTACCACTACCACTACCACTACCACTACCACTACCACTACCACTACCACTACCACTACCACTACCACTACCATTGCCACTACCATAACGTATCTGTTTCGTGTGAAAACGAAACTTTCCTTTTCCGTTCCTTGGACACGTATCCGGACGGATGAAAACGGAAATTTTCGAAAACGTTGACGTCAACGTATCCGATCTCGCGCGAGATCAGAATGTTTCACTGACACTTTGCGTTTTTTAAAGACGTCATATCTTAAGGCTAACTTTTCTTTCAGGCAAAATGTTCGAGCTGGTTATTTCAGAATTCGACTTCACTGGTAAGGCTACTATTACCGCAGCTCTCGAATATTAAAAATCTGAGTAACAGACTAGTAAAGAAAAGTGCTTGGTGAGACAAATTTTGTCGACCAAACATTGATTTCAGAGGAAGAGAGGAAGAATTTGAGGAAGATTCAAGCCCAATCCGTAAAAGTGATATCTGTATTTAAACAGAAACAGATACCTGTGGACGGGCGAAAACGATTCGAAAACCATACGTGTGGACGCGAATTTTTAGGAAAACGGAATAACATTTTTCCGTTTTCTAGTGTTCGAAAAGGATACGTGTGGAGAGCGACTTTTTTTCAGAACCCAAAATTTCCGTTTTCAAATGAAACCTGATACGTGTGGACGGGGCCTCAGTTTCCTTCCTTGTTAATTTTCTGTTGCTTGAACAGCAAATTTCAAAATATTAGTTCCCAGCAGAAATTTCAGTCATCATGAACCCCCAAAATTTGTTTCCGCAAAATACAAAAATTAGCAATTTGCAAAATATAGCTCCCGCAAAATTTTCATGCTCCACGGTAACTTGGTTCTGAGCTCGTGTTCTTTTCTTATTCGAGGCTAATTCTAAGTCATCTTTAGGCAAAAGCTAACAATCCGAAATAAAATGCCCTGTTTATGTTACGACTCAGCTAGCCACCATTTACTTATTTCTTGACCCAGAATTTGTGGCCCTCTGGGACATTGGAAGGTTGCTTGGCGAGGAGCCTCTGAGAAACATGCGGATTCTATAACTTTAATTTTATGAAACCCTTGTGACTTACATTTCTTTTTCTTGCGTGTCCATTTTTTCTTGAATTTCCGAACAACGACAGCTACTATCAGAGCAAGGACACCGCATGCTGATATGCTTATAATTGGGACGATCCACCAGTTTCTTTTGTTGTCTGCAAAAAAGGGTTAAAAGTAATTAAACAAATTATCACTTGGTCAAAATAACGTTTCTATATAGAAAACAATATTTGAATATGTAGGCCACATTTTCTCTTACACTCGTCCCCTGGGCTGATGATTTAAACGAAGTGTAATTTAAGTTAAAAACGTTTCTGACAGTAACGCTTACCTGGGAGTCAAGGTTATGCTGAATGTGCAACTAACGACCGTCTATGTAAGTTAACGCCCTAACGTTAAAACACTTGCACGTTCAACGCAATGCATTAAAAGGAAACGCTCAAAGTCGTGCTCAAAAGTACATGACAATTCGGTTCAATGTTTCACTTGGAGTAACTCGTTACTTGTTGGGGCAACTTTGTCTCGGTCACGCAATTCTCACATAAACGCTCAGTAAAGTTGTCTCGGGGAGGAGGGTCGTCTCAGGTACCCGGGTACCATATAAACGGGCCCTTAGTTAGGGCCTCAGAATGAATACAGACATTCCGCCCTCATTATAAGCCTCAGTCCTGGCACTGATCCATCGTTGGCCCCTCTCTGCTTAGTACCATGTTAACGTTTTCGCTTCGATTTTTAATAATTTTCATGTCTTGTTTTTTTAATACTGTTTAAGGACGTTCGCATCAAAATCTTCGTAAACTGTACAGATTTCCTTTTCGATTTTGCCTTGTGATTGCATCAGTGATAGTGGAGGTCCGGCGGCGCAAAGGGCCGCGAAGCGGAGCACCATTGGTTAGAAAATATGGTAACCCATCTGTTCGCGAAAATTTGGTTTTGGTCACAGTACTTACGCGCCTATGTACGTACGTCCATACTTACGTCCGCCGATTCATGTATGCGCAGTGAAATCGCCTATAATAATCAGTATCACGTGACCATATCGCGGGCTCAAGTTTTTAGGTCATCGAGGTCGCCTGTTTTTAAAAAGTTGACTGTTGACCAGGTACTGGCTTTTGATTGAATCGCAGGCTCAAGCCAGGTGTGGGACACCCAAACCAAAACAATGCTTAAATTTTCGCGCCCTTTGTGCGGCTCGAACTTTCACATTCAGTTGGTTTCTTCATTTTGAGCAAAACTACTTATTCTTCTTTCGAAATTCTTCGCGTAAAAGGCATAAAAATCAGGAACTAGTTTAAAGATACTCTGGGGGTGAATTTCCAAGTGATAAAAGGGATTTTTAAAGATTTTTCAAAAGATTTTTCTTAGGAAAAGCTTAAAAGCTGGATCCACTTGCATGGCGCTCGGATTGTGTGGTTGCCGAAAACAAAATGATTCAACGCTTCAAGGACTTTCACTTTACTGCGGCATCTTGCAGCTCACTACGAAAGGTCACTTAACAGTTTACTGGCATTAAGGGGAGGAACGAGTAGCTCAAACTAAGTGGAAGAAGGTCTTCCTTTAGAGAAACCGCTTGCTATTTTTGGAGATTCGTGTTTTTGCTAAAATGGGTACGTATTTTCAAGAACCTCTACATCACAGGTGAATTAAATAAATTGAAATGAAGCTTAACATTTTGATTAATCGTTGTCACTTTTCTCGGAACAGGAATGAAACTTGTATTTTTCTTTCGACTGGACATAAATAACCATCTTCTGAACTCATTTTGGACGCAAAGAAGTAGTTGAATTGTTTGTTTGTTTTGCTGTTTTGCTTGCACTCGATCGCCAACGAGTGTTTTTACTCCGCTAGGCTGACTGTTTTTCGACGTCCGAGCCTCAACAGAAAATATTGCCCTTATCTTATTAACATGTAATCGCAATGAGACCTCGTGAAAAATAATTGAAGCCCCGGCTAATTATCCAACATTTTCATCCAACATTGTGTTTGTCAAACATAACGCTGGGTAGCTAAATGCACAAACAATGTTTGACCAAACATGAGACAAAGTGAGTCCACACAATGACTTTTGGCGTATAATCGCTGAAATTTCGACGTTATTTGGTTCAATTGGTTGCATGCTTTGTTGGTTGGGGTGGCTAAATGATCAAACATTTGTTCGTAACGCGAAATGTTGGATGAAAATATTTGATCTAGATCAAACATGGAAAGACCATTTAAATGCAATGTTGAGAGATGTGGCTAAACGGTTAAACATAATCGTGCAACACGATGTTGGATGAAATGTTTGATCGTTTTTTGTTTGTTTATATTTGTATTCGTTCAAACAGACGCGTCGTATATTGTTTTCTTGAAACATTTTAAGGGGGACTAACTTAACTACAGAATTAGCTAACATTGTTGCTATGGAAAGTTCTCAACCCTCATATCTTGGAAACCCTAACTTGCACAGGCAAGCTGTCTGGCTATGTTTTTACAATCAAAAAGTTTTACAAGATTTTCGAGTCACAACCATATTTGGTAAGTCACGTGATCAGAACAGAAAAAGGCCTAAAACTCGAGTGGCGTACACTTCTGTATATCGAAAATGGTGCCAATGGTCAACGAACGCCAAGGAGCATAACTCTACGTATCGATTTTTGGAAAATCGCGTTTTTGTGAGATTTATGACGTCATAAGCACGCAAATTCATACCATTTCGTCATTATCATTGCAGTTATGTACGTTAAAAACAATTGCTTACGTAGGCTTGTAAAGAAGGCTGGAATATATCCGACTGGCAAAAAAAAATCGAAACTTCGCATAATTTTCTCCTAGTTTTAGGGATTTTTCTCTCTAAAGCGCGGTTGGGGCCTGGGGCAAGTTGTGCATGCGCAATAACAGTTTATAAATTTTACATGTTCACCTCTTCGCACGTTTCACCAATATAGTGGCAAAAACACCGAAAAACCGTGTTTTACAAATTCAATCCGTAAAAATCCTGTAGTTAAGTTAGTCCCCCCTTAATGCTTTGAGGTTTACGCACCGCGGTCAATTCCTGTTGACTGCTCTAAGCATAAAAAATTGGCGCAAGGAAAGCCATGCAAAGTTGTTCAATGACAGAGTTACCAGTACAAAAAAAATTATAATCGTGGAGCTCCGCTTTTAGGGTCTATATATTACTCTTAATTCAACGAATCAGCCTACCGCAAATAGCTAGTTTAATTGCAGACCAAATGGACTTTCTTTGTTATAGTCTATACAAATGTACTCAGTCGGTTATACATAGATTGGCAAGAGTCTGGTTGTAGCTTTCAAAAGCGGTTGGCGTCCTTTTTTACCTCTTTTCAGAATATAGGTACATGTAAGTATCGCCCCAAAGGGTATCTTAAGGCCACAAATTTGGACAGCGAAGATTTTGAAATTTTATCCACTCGTAGGGTATGATTTTGATCCTCCTTAGGAATTTTCTTTAAGGTAACTACCAGAGCAGACCAGTATAAATATCGCATATCACCCTTTTTCATCTTGAGAGGTAAAGGGCCTTTTGAAAATGTCTTATCCAACATTTGGAAGCATTTGGCACCTCATATTTACAAAAGCCCTGTCGAAAGGACTTACACTCAAGATGGAAACAATTTTTGAAGCATTTTGGATTTTAAAACCGGATACCCGGCAGGCAAACCTTCTGAGGAGTATGTTCTGAGGTTATAGGGCACTGACCTGACTGAGGTGATGAGGTGATTTCATTGTCACTTGTTGAAGAAGTATCTGGAACGAAAACTTGAATGTCAGATAAACTTGTAATCAGTTCTTTTTTAACTAACTATGTTAAAAAATTAAAAAAAAAGTTGTGTGGTATTGTATTTCAATAAATCAATACGGACGTGACCAGGAAAGAAAAGAAAATGAGCAATATAAATAAGTAAACACAACGGAAGTAAACGGCTTCGTCAGCTAAGAGCTGCTCCTCAGATAAAGTTTAGGGCGGACGCCTGAGAAAATGATTAGCTCCGTCCTTGTTCTCTGCCATCACGTAAAATGTATGCAGGCAAAGAATGGCGGAAATTGCGAAGGAAAGTATGCGCTGTTGCTCGTTAAAACAATTGATTCTAATTATACAGAGAATATATTTGCTATATTGTTTATATTTTTATGCGTGGTTGAGAAGCCATATCAAAAACTGGTGCTTCATGTTTCATCAGCCTTGCTTGTTACATGTATATTCCTTCTTAATTTTTCGCGGCTGCGGCTCGAACTTTCACATTCAGTTGGTTTCTTCATTTTGAGCATATCGACAAGATTACAGTTGGAGAATCTGTGGTCAAACCCGTTAAGGTGGTGTGCAACCTTGGAGCATGGTTTGATTCTCATGTGTCAATGAACTCTCACATTGGGAAAGTGTGTAGTAAAGCATTTCGCGGCCTTTACAACATCCGGCAGATTACGAAATACTTTTCGGAAGAAAGAACGAAGATTTTAGTGCATTCTTTCGTCGCCTCGTATATCGATTACTGTAACTCAATGCTCTATGGTCTTCCACAGTATCAATATGACCGTTCACAAAGGGTTCTCAATGCAGCGGCGCGTGTGGTTTGCTTGGCCCTAAATTCCACCATATGACTCCGGTCCTGTGAGGGCTACACTGGCTTCCAGTTCGTTACCGGGTGATGTTTAAGATATTGCTCCTGGTGTATAAGGTCCTGCACGTTAAAGCACCATCCTACATCTCCGGCCTTTTAAAAGCCAAGCCTGTCGGTCAGTATAGCCTACTCTCTGACAGTCAAAACTAGCGGTTCCCAGGACAATGTTTAAAGCCCTCGGTGATAGAGCCTTTTCCAAAGCAGGACCCTCCCTGTGGAATGAGCTTCCCGTTGACATTCGCAGAGCGGCTTCAGTAGAGACTTTCAAAAGCCAGCTGAAGACTTTCCTTTTCAGGAAAGCATTTGGGAGTTGACGTTTTTAATTCACAGATTTGTGATTGGAATATTTTCATTCTGGTTTTTAATTGATATGATTATTAATAGCGCTTTAGAATATTGATAGTTGTAGCGCTTTACAAATGTTTTTTTATTATTTTTTATTTATTAATATTATTATTTGAGCAAAAAAACTTCATCTTCTTTCGAAGTTTTTCGCGTAAAAGGCATAAAAATCAGGACCTAGTTTAAAGATACTCCGGAGGGTGAATTTCCAAGTGATAAAAAAGAAGAGCAAAATATTTTTCTCAGAAAAAGCTTAAAACTTGTACCACTTGCATGGATGGCGTTCGGTTTGTGTGGTCGCCGAAAACAAAATGATTTAACGCTTCAAGGGCTTTCACTTTACCGCGGCATTTTGCAGCTCACTAAGAAAGGTCACTTAACAGTTTAGCGGCATTAATGGGAGGAATGAGTAGCTCAAACTTAGTGGAAGAAGTTCTTCCTTTGGACAAACCGTTTGCTAGTTTTGGAGAATGAAATTTCGTGTTTTCGCGTAAAAGGCATAAAAATCAGGATCTAGTTTAAAGATACTCCGGAGGGTGAATTTCCAAGTGATAAAACAGAAGAGCAAAATATTTTTCTCAGAAAAAGCTTAAGACTTGTACCACTTGCATGGCGCTTGGATTGTGTGGTCGCCGAAAACAAAATGATTCAACGCTTCAAGGGCTTTCACTTTACCACTGCATTTTGCAGCTCACTAAGAAAGGTCACTTAACAGTTTAGCGGCATTAATGGGAGGAACGAGTAGCTCAAACTCAATGGAAGAAGTTCTTCCTTTGGACAAACCGTTTGCTAGTTTTGGAGATTCGTGTAAAGTGGATACGTATTTTCAAGAACCTCTACATCACAGGTGAATTAAATAGATTGAAATGAAGCTTAACATTTGGTTTAATCGTTGTTACTTTTCTCGGATCAGGAAGAAAACTTGTATTTTTCTTTCGACTAGACATAAATAACCATCATCTCTACTTGTGTTGGACGCAAAGAAGTAGTTGAATTGTTTGTTTTGCTGTTTTGCTTGCACTCGATCGCCAACGAGTGTTTTTATTCCGATAGGTTGACTGTGTTTCGACGTCTGTGCCTCAACAGCGTTAAGAAATTTATTCCCTTATCTTATTAACACGTAATAGCGTCCTCGTTAAAAAGGAATTAAAGCCCCGGCTAAGCTATCAAACATTTTCATCCAACACTGTGTTTGTCAAACGTAACGTTAGGTGGCTAAACGCACAAACAATGTTTGACCAAACACTAGACAGAGTTAGTCCACACAACGATATTTTGCGTATAGATGGTTGCACGGTTATTGGCGCCATATTAACTGTGTGGCAAACGCGACGAAAATTACAGTAAATGTATGGGAATTTGACCGACTTTGAACCGCTGTAACAGCGCTACAAAAAGGCGGATTTCCGCAGCGAAAATTTCTTTCAAAAGACATTTGTACAGACATTATTTTCATGAAGAATAAAGGACAGATTCAGGCTACAACGACCGTAAACGAATTTTTAAGAGTTCATACAAACCTCTCTAATCAAAATGATGCAAATTACCGCGAATTTAGAAGCCACATGAGAAGATTTATAATTCGAATTTACGGACGTTGTACCTTCGTTAATGGCCTTATTTTCTGAGGAATGAACGATATCAATAAAACCGTTAAAAGTAGTGGCAAATGTTGGAAATTTGCCTCTTTTTAGCGGCGTTACAGTGGTTCAAAGTCGGTCAAAATCCCATATATTTACTGTAATTTTAGCCGCGTTTGCCCCACAGTTAATATGGCGCCGATAACCGTGAAACCATCTATTATCGCTGAAATCTCGACGTTATTTGGTTCAATTGGTTGCACGCTTTGTTGGTTGGTGTGGCTAAATGCTCAAACATTTGTTCGTAACGCGAAATGCTGGAAATATTTGATCTAGATCAAACATGGAAGGCCATATAAAAGCAATGTTGATAGATGTTGATAAACGGTCAAACATGCTCGTGCAACACAATGTTGGATTAGATGTTTGATCGTTTTTTGTTTGTTTAAATTTGTTTTCGTACAAACATACGCGTCGTATATTGTTTTCTTGTAATGTTTTAAGGTTTTTGCACTGCGGTCAATTCCTGTTGACTGCTCTAAGCACAAAAAAGAAATGGCGCAAGGAAAGCCACGCGAAGTTGTTCAATACCAGACTTACCACTACAAAAATTATAGCCCAAAGGGCCGCCTAGCGGAGCACCATTGTTAAGAAAATATGGTAACCCATTTTCAGTTGGTTTAAGCCACCGAAAGTACATACGTTCGCCCTTCCATGTATGCGATGTGAAATGTCCCATTAATTGTGTGTTGTAACCCGCGTTTTGTATACATCTTTTCGTGTACATCTTTTGATATTGGACGTCAATGTTATGGCCAATTGACACCTGTCAAAACAAGGTATCCGCTGACCAGTAGTACGTGATAATATCGCGGGCTCAAGTTAAGACCTCATCGAGGTCAGCTTTTTTTTTTTAACTTGATTGCTGACCAGCTACTGGTTTTCGATTGGATCGCAGGCTCAAGCCAGGTGTAGGATACCCAAACCAAAACGAGGCTGAATTTTTCGCGCGCTATCTGCGGCTCGAGATTTCACATTCAGTTGGTTTCTTCATTTTGAGCACAATAACTTTATCTTCTTCGAAGTTCTGTCTTTTAATTCGCGTAGAGGGCATAAAAATCAAGGATACTTAAAAGAAACTCCGGAAGGTGAATTTTTAACTGATAAAATTGAAGAGGAAAACAGTTTTTCTAAGGAAATTCTTAAATTTTGGATCAACTTGTATGGCACCCGGATTGTGTGGGTACTAAACAAAATGATTTAACGCTTCAAGGGTTTGTTCACTTTACCGCGGCATCTTGCAACTCACCACGAAAGTTCACTTCACAATTCACCGGCATTAATGGGAGGAACAAGTAACTTAAACTTGGTGGAATAAGTTCTTTCTTTGGACAAACCGTTTGCTATTTTTGTAGGTGCGTATTTTGACTTAAGTGGATTCGTAGAAAGCTCGACAACACAGGCAAATTAAATAAATTGAAGCTTAGTATTTGAGGTTTAATCGTTGTTACTTTTGTTCAGGAATGAAAGTTGTATTTTTCTCTCGACTGGATATAAATAACAATCTACTCGTTTTGGACACAGAGGTAGCTAGTCGAATTGTTTGTTTGCTGCTTTTCAAGCAAGCGAACGAGTGTTTTCCTCCGCTTGGCTGACCGTACATGTTTTTCGACTTCAGTGTTTCTATAGTGTTAAGAACTGAAAGAAACGTTTCCCCTTACGTTATTAACACGTAATCGCAATCAGTCCTCGTAAAGTATCTCTTATGTTTTGCACGACGAGGGCAATTTCAGCGAATTTCCTAAAACACAATCGATATTAATCCTTTATTTTACTCGGCCACATGCGATTAGCTATCGAAACTATCAGGATTGGTTTCCTTTTTCTCTTTTCTACGGCATTTAAGCTTATGTGTAAGCTTAACTTACTACCAGATAGTTTTGTTAAGTCCCGACTAAAATGAAAGATGAAACATTTTCATCCAATATCGTGTTTGTCACACATAACGTTTGGTGGCTAAACGAATAACAAAGTTTGACCAAACAGAGGACCTAGCGAGTCCAACAAATGATTTTTGCGTATTATCGCTGAAGTTTTCGACGTTATGTGGTTTATTTGGTTGCTTTTTAACGCTTGTGTACTATTTGTTTGTTGGGGTGGCTAAGCGATCAAACATTAGTTCGTAATGCGAAATTTTGGATGAACACGAGTAGTTATCTAGGGATGATTTACTCCGGTTTTCGGCCTAGGTGCCTAGGTGCTACGGCCTAGGTGCCTAAGTGAATCATTAATATGCATAACGGTCGAGTCAATGACGTCACCTATTGTGATAACCTATTGTGATAACCTATTGTTAACACCCTTATTAAAATCAACATCCTTGTTGCGGCCTAGGTGCCTAGGTGCTACGGACTAGGTGCCTGGAGTGGGTTTCTTTATTAATATGCATAACGGTCGAGTCAATGACGTCACCTATTGTGATAACCTAGGGAAAAAATGCGTTACTCCATACTAATGAAGTGCCTAGCTAGCTAGGTAAAAATGGGTTCCTCCATACTAATAAGCGTCGCTCTAATACAATGAAAACAATAGACCGGCCCAAACTTGCCCGGGCTCTTTTAACTGATTGGTTTATTCCAAACTCTATGATATGTTCAAAATAAAAGCGGGCAGATTTCGAAAGCGCTAACTTTCTTGCAATTGCTTTTTGCTAAGGAAAAAAAACTTTTCGCTATCTGCCATATTCTTTAAAACATTGCTCCCAACATGCAAGTAGAGTGGGAACAAAACTGATCCATCTATTCGAAAAATCGCTTGGCTCTGACTGTTCTTTTATTAAGCGGTATTTCCGTTCACACAACCAAATCACACACCTGACAGAAATCTTAACCGAAAACTGCGTTCTCTTCTATCTCAATACTGAAAATCCCGATGCTATCTGAGCCGTCAGCTTTGGCGATGAGAGACGTGAGAGAGAAAATATATTTTTAGCTAACTTTTCTTGTTTTCCGCTCCGTTAGTCACTAATTATTCAAAACTAGTGATCCAAACTGCCCTATATTTGCATACAAACTCTGCAGTAAAAAAGCCCATGGGAGAACCTTCTACCATTCAACAACGACAATAGACGGCTTAAGTTGTTTGGAACGATCAATATAAACACGCGACTAATATGAATTACACGTTTCTTAAGAGATAAACAAACTTTATTGTCTTTTCTCAACGAATACAGAAACAATACAGAAAGTGATTTGAAATGAATAAACGTCAGTCATCCTCTTAAAATTCGTGTGGAGGAAAAATCAATAGTCTTCATCTTCGCTTGGAAGATAATGACTCCTCTTAAAAGTTTCTGAATCAAAGTGTTGCACTGCGTGACAACCAGAATGTTTTGGAACAACACGTTTCTTGAATCATTATTAGCGAATAATTTATAATTTCCCCCGCCTCCTCCTTCTCCTCAATTCTATTATTTTCCCTCCTCCTCCTCAATTCTATTATTTTCCCTCCTTCTCCTCCAGAACCACCACCACCACCACCACCGCCACCACCACCGCCGCCACCAGAACCACCACCACCGCCACCACCACCACCACCACCACCACAACCAGCATCACCACCTCCACCGCCACCACCACAATTCTATTGTTTTCCACCACCACAATTCTATTGTGGTGGCGGTGGTGGCGGTGGTGGCGGTGGTGGTGCTGGTTGTGGTGGCGGTGGTGGCGGTGGTGGCGGTGGTGGTGGTGGTGGTGGTTCTGGTGGTAGTGGTGGTGGAGGTGGTAGTGGCGGTGGCGGCGGTGGTGGTGGTGGTGGTGCTTCTGGTTGCGGTGGTGATGGTAGGTCTGGAGGAGTAGGAGGGAAAATAATAGAATTGAGGAGGAGGAGGAGGAGGAGCAGGGAAATCTTTGATATAACTTTACTAGAAAATATACGGCGAGGGAAAGTTTAAAGTCTTTTGCAGTATAGAGAAAATTGATTGATTTTTATTCATTGTGTATTTTAATCTTTCTGTATTCGCTAATGATGATTCAAGAAACGTGTTGTTCCAAAACATTCTGGTTGTCACGCAGTGCAACACTTTGATTCAGATACTTTTAAGAGGAGTCATTATCTTCCAAGCGAAGATGAAGACTATTGATTTTTCCTCCACACGAATTTTAAGAGGATGACTGACGTTTATTCATTTCAAATCACTTTCTGTATTGTTTCTGTATTCGCTGAGAAAAGACAATAAAGTTTGTTTATCTCTTAAGAAACGTGTAATTCATATTAGTCGCGTGTTTATATTGATCGTTCCAAACAACTTAAGCCGTCTATTGTCGTTGTTGAATGGAAGAAGGTTCTCCCATGGGCTTTTTTACTGCAGAGTTTGTATGCAAATATAGGGCAGTTTGGATCACTAGTTTTGAATAATTAGTGACTAACGGAGCGGAAAACAAGAAAAGTTAGCTAAAAATATATTTTCTCTCTCACGTCTCTCATCGCCAAAGCTGACGGCTCAGATAGCATCGGGATTTTCAGTATTGAGAAAGAAGAGAACGCAGTTTTCGGTTAAAATTTCTGTCAAGTGTGTGATTTGGTTGTGTGAACGGAAATACCGCTTAATAAAAGAACAGTCAGAGCCAAGCGATTTTTCGAATAGATGGATCAGTTTTGTTCCCACTCGACTTGCATGTTTGGAGCAATGTTTTAAAGAGTATGGCAGATAGCGAAAAGTTTTTTTTTCCTTAGCAAAAAGCAATTGCAAGAAAGTTAGCGCTTTCGAAATCTGCCCGCTTTTATTTTGAACATATCATAGAGTTTGGAAGAAACCAATCAGTTAAAAGAGCCCGGGCAAGTTTGGGCCGGCCTATTGTTCTCATTGTATTAGAGCGACGCTTATTAGTATGGAGGAACCCATTTTTACCTAGCTAGCTAGACACTTCATTAGTATGGAGTAACGCATTTTTTCCCTAGGTTATCACAATAGGTGACGTCATTGACTCGACCGTTATGCATATTAATAAAGAAACCCACTCCAGGCACCTAGGCACCTAGTCCGTAGCACCTAGGCACCTAGGCCGTAACAAGGATGTTAATTTTAATAAGGGTGTTAACAATAGGTTATCACAATAGGTTATCACAATAGGTTATCACAATAGCTGACGTCATTGACTCGACCGTTATGCATATTAATGATTCACCTAGGCACCTAGGCCGTAACACCTAGGCACCTAGGCCGAAAACCGGAGTAAATCATCCCTAGATAACTACTAACATGTTTGATCTAGATCAAACATGGAAAACCATTTAATGCAGTATTGTGAGAGGTGACTAAACCTTTAATCATGCTCTTCCAACGATGTTGGATGAAAATATTTCATCGCTCTTAGATTGCTAAATTTGTTTTCGAACCAACACACGCGTCCGCTGTAGTTCTTGTAATGTTTTGAGGTTTTTAAACCGCAGTCAACTCCTGTTGACTGCACAAAACGTAAAATATTGGCGTAGGGAAGGCCATGCGGTGTTGCTCAATACCAGTAAAAATAATATTCGTGGAGCTCCGCTTTTAGGCTTGGCTAAATCTATATATTATATTATAATCGTGGAGCTCCGCTTTGAGACTTGGCTAAGTCTATATATTACCCTTAATTCAACGAATCAGCCTACCGCAAAAAGCTGGTTTAATTGCAGACCAAATGGACTTTCTCTGTTATAGTCTATACAACTGTACTCAGTCGGTTATACATAGACTGGCAAGAGTCTGGTTGTAGCGGGCGGAGTTTCAAAAGCGGTTGGCGTCCTTTTCTTTTTTCTCTTTTCAGAATATAGGTACATGTAAGTATCGCCCCAAAGGGTATCTTAAGGACACAAATTTGGACAGCGAAGATTTTGAAATTTTATTCACTTGTTGGGTATGATTTTGATCCTCCTTAGGAATTTTCTTTAAGGTAACTACCAGAGCAGACCAGTATAAATATCGCATATCACCCTTTTTCATCTTGAGAGGTAAAGGGCCTTTTGAAAATGTCTTATCCAACATTTGGAAGTATTTGGCACCTCATATTTACGAAAGCCCTGTCGAAAGGACTTAAAATCAAGATGGAAACAATTTCTGAAGCATTTTGGATTTTAAAACCGGATACCCGGCAGGCAAACCTTCTGAGGAGTATGTTCTGAGGTTATAGGGCACTGACCTGACTGAGGTGATGAGGTGATTTCATTGTCACTTGTTGAAGAAGTATCTGCAACAAAAAGTTGAATGTCCGATAAACTTGTAATCAGTTCTTTTTTAACTAACTATGTTAAAAAATTTAAAAAAAGTTGTGTGGTATAGTATTTCAATAAATCAATGCGGACGTGACCAGGAAACCTAAGTATTTGAGTTAATTGTCCTGTTATACTACAGTTTTACATTTCTTTTACCTTGATTTATACTACCCACAAAAGAGAAAAGAAGATGAGCAATATAAATAAGTAAACGGAAGTAAACGCCATCGTCAGCTACAAGCTGCTCCTCAGATAAAGTTTAGGGCGGACGAAAATGACTAGCTCCCTCCTTGTTCTCTGCCATCATGTGAAATGTATGCAGGCAAAGAATTGCGGAAATTGCGAAGGAATGTATGCGCTGTTGCTCGTTAAAACAATTGATTCTAATTATACAGAGGATATATTTGCTATATTGTTTATATTTTTATGCGTGGTTGAGAAGCCATATCAAAAACTCGTGCTTCATGTTTCATCAACCTTGCTTGTTACATGTATATTCCTTCTTAATTTTTCCCGCGCTTTCTACGGCTCGAACTTTCACATTCAATTGGTTTCTTCATTTTGGGCAAAACTACTTATTCTTCTTTCGAAATTCTTCGCGTAAAAGGCATAAAAATCAGGAACTAGTTTAAAGATACCCCGGAAGGTGAATTTCTAAGTGATAAAAATGAAGAGCAAAATATTTTTCTTAGAAAAAGCTTAAAACTTGTATCCACTTGCATGGCGCTCGGGTTGTGTGGTCGCCGAAAACAAAATGATTCAACGCTTCAAGGGCTTTCACTTAACCGCGGCATTTTGCTGCTCACAAGAAAAGGTCACTTAACAGTTTAGCGGTATTAATGGGAGGAATGAGTAGCTCAAACTTAGTGGAAGAAGTTCTTCCTTTGGACAAACCGTTCGCTAGTTTTGGAGATTCGTGTTTTTACTAAAGTGGATACGTATTTTCAAGAACCTCTACATCACAGGTGAATTAAATAAATTGAAGTGAAGCTTGATATTTTTTTTTTTTTGATTGATTGATTTTTATTGAAATTTAGAATACGTTACAGATTATCAGACCCGCAGGTAGCGTAGCTAATCTAGGCGGGCCCGAAAATAAGGAAAAATCAAAGACTGCTTAAAAAGAAAATTATATCGGTAGGAATATAAAGTTGAGATAAAAAAGAATAACGTTTAAAAAAAAAAGAGAGAAGAAAAGTTGAACAAGAAGCTGATTTAAGTAACAAATGAAAGCAAAGGAATGCGCTGCCAACGTTGGCACTATTGCGTTTTCATCTACAAGCGTTACGATACGGCGTAAGGTTATGAAGTACTTTTCTTCACCTTGCATATAATTCCGTCTAGGTCGTAATATGAGTCATCGGACTCTAAAACTTCAAATAACAATGATCGAATTTTCTTCTTAAATTGATGTTTAGGTAGATTACGAAGATTAGTTGGTATCTCATTCCACAATTTCGCACCAATTCTCGAAAAAGCATATTTTTGAATTTCTAGATTTGATTTTTTTATATAAAAATTATCGGACGTTGAGGACCTAGTATTGTATGAATGAACTCGAGAAGTGGGAAGGAACAAGTCTTGAATATTAGAGGGTACAAGATGATTACTTACATCATGCATCGTTTCTGAAAGCAGTTGATAATAAAGAAAATTAAGTGGTAAAATATTTGCATCGAGAAACAACGGAATTGCATGATCTCGAAAGTTAGCGAAGTATATGAATCTAAGGGCACGTTTTTGAAGAACGAGAAGTTTGTTTAACTGGGACTTGCTAGCTTGGCCCCACGCAATCAAGCCATAGCGAAGATAGGGTGCAACTAAAGAGTGATATATAGAAATGAGTGTGCGGGAAGGTACAGAATGCCGCAATTTTGATAATAATCCAATTGTTTTACTGATTTTTAATAGAATCGCATCAATTTGATTGTTCCAAGAAAGTCTATAGTCAATTAGAACACCTAAGTACTTAACGTAATCTTTGCATTCTAATGGCACGAACTTGTTTGTTTGGTTATCAAAAATATTAATTTTAGGTGTGAAGGCGAGTTTCTTCTGATAGGGACGGAAGATAATGAAATTTGATTTTTTTATATTAAGACTTAATTTGTTAGATATTAACCATTTACATACCTTACTGAGTTCATCATTCATTATTTTCTCTAAGCATTTAAGATTTTTATGGGAAAATAGTATGTTAGTATCGTCAGCAAAAAGATAGAATTTAAATTTTAGTGACGAAGAGTAGATATCATTAACATATAAAAGGAACAACAGAGGACCTAATACGGAACCCTGGGGAACTCCACACACAATATTTGATATATCAGAAGTTAGAGAGTCAACAGCTGTAACTTGCGTCCTTTCTCCCAAATAAGAAGAGAACCAATTAATTATTATACCTCTAAATCCATAAAAATCCAGTTTTTGAAGTAAGATAGTATGGTCAACGGTATCAAAAGCCTTTTGGAGGTCTATGAAAACGCCACAGGAGATAAGACCTTTATCCATATTTGACTGTATTTCGTTAACAATATCCAAAATAGCATGTTCTGTTGAGTGTCCCTGTCTGAAGCCATACTGCGATGTGCACAAGATGTTTTCTTTTTCTATAAATTTTTTCATCCTTTTATACATTAACTTTTCAAAAATTCGATTAAAGCATGATAATAATGAAATTGGTCGATAGTTATTAGGATCTGTATCATCATCATTTTTAAAGACTGGTATAACTTTTGCCATTTTTAATTTAGATGGGTATATCCCGAGTTCAACAGACTTATTAAAAATATCGGCTAAAATATCCTTAATAATATCACTTGCACACTTCAGTATGTGCGTTGGACAGGAGTAAAACCCGTGTGATTTGTTATTTGGCATTGAGAGTATCTCTAACTTGATTTCGTTAGGCATTATTGGTTGAAAGAAAAATGACGAGGCCGGTGAGTTACTTTTATCAAGAAAATCAGTAAAATGTTTGTCTGAATTTAAAAGTTTGTTTGCTAGATTCGGTCCGACGCTCGTAAAGTGTTTGTTTAGAATGTTTGAGATCTCAAATTTATCATTGGTGGTAGTATTACTCCCTCGCTGTTTTAGGTTATGAACTGTTATGTTATTTTTCTTTTTGCGGTTTAGTAAATAATTTATCCCTTCCCATGTCTTTCTCATATTAGAAACGTTGTGATTAAAATATTCGTAAAAATACTTTTTCTTACTTACACGAATTAAATTGGATATTGCATTTCGATAGTGTTTATACTTGCTTTGGTCTCCACTCATATAATATATAACAACTCATATTTGGTTTAATCGTTGTTACTTTTCTCGGATCAGGAAGAAAACTTGTATTTTTCTTTCGACTAGACATAAATAACCATCATCTCTACTCGTTTTGGACGCAAAGAAGTATTGGAATTGAATGTTTGTTTGTTTTGCTGTTTTGTTTGAAAGCGATCGCCAACGAGTGTTTTTACTCCGGTTTGCTGACTGTGTTTCGACGTCTGTGCCTCAACAGCGTTAAGAAATTTATGCCCTCATCTTATTAACACGTAATCGCAACGAGTCCTCGTAAAAAGGAATTAAAGCCCCGGCTAAACTATCAAACATTTTCATCCAACATTGTGTTTGTCAAACATAACGCTGGGTAGCTAAACGCACAAACAATGTTTGACCAAACACTAGACAAAGTGAGTCCACAGAACGATGTTTTGCGTATTATCGCTGAAATTTCGACGTTATTTGGTTCAATTGGTTGCATGCTTTGTTGGTTGGGGTGACTAACTGATCAAACATTTGTTCGTAACGCGAAATGTTGGATGAAAATATTTGATCTAGATGAAACATGGAAAGTCATATAAATGCAATGTTGGGAGATGTGGCTAAACGGCCAAACATGCTCTTGCAACACAATGTTGGATTAGATGATTGATCGTTTTCCGTTTATTTAAATTTGTTTTCGTAGAAACATACGCGTCGTATATTGTTTTCTTGTAATGTTTTCAGGTTTTTGCACCGCGGTCAATTCCTGTTGACTGCTCTAAGCATAAAAAAAATGGCGCAAGGAAAGCCACGTGAAGTTGTTCAATACCAGAGTTACTAGTACAAAAATTATAGCGGAGCTTCGGCGGCCCAAAGGACCGCCAAGCGGAGCACCATTGTTAAGAAAATATGGTTACCCATTTGTAGAAAAGTTGGCTTGGGCCACCGTACGTACGTACGTCCGACCTGCCATGTATGCGATGTGAAATGTCCCATTGTGTGTTGTGATGCGCGTTTTGTGTACATCTTTTCGTGTACATCTTTTGATAATGGACGTCAATGTTATGGCCAATTGACACCTGTCAAAACAAGGTATCCGCTGACCAGTAGTACGTGATATTATCGCGGACTCAAGTTAAGACCTCATCGAGGTCAGCCGTTTTTTTGTTGACCGCTGACCAGGTACTGGTTTTCGATTGGATCGCAGGCTCAAGCCAGGTGTAGGATACCCAAACCAAAACGAGGCTGAATTTTTCGCGCGCTATCTGCGGCTCGAGATTTCACATTCAGTTGGTTTCTTCATTTTGAGCACAACAACTTCATCTTCTTCGAAGTTCTGTCTTTTAATTCGCGTAAAAGGCATAAAAATCAAGGACTACTTAAAAGAGCCTCCGGAAGGTGAATTTTCAACTGATTAAATGGAAGAGCAAAACATTTTTCTCAGGAAATTCTTAAATTTTGGATCCACTTGTATGGCACCCGGATTGCGTGGTTAAAAAACAAAATGATTTAACGCTTCAAGGTTTGTTCACTTTACCGCGGCATCTTGCAACTCCCCACAAAAGTTCACTTAACAATTCACCGGCCTTAATGGAAGAAACGAGTAGCTCAAACTTGGTGCAAGAAGTTCTTTCTTTGGACAAACCGTTTGCTATTTTGTAGATGCGTGTTTTGACTTTAGTGGATTCGTAGAATGCTCGACAACACAGGTAAATGAAATAAATTGAAGCTTAGTATTTGAGGTTTAATCGTTGTTACTTTTGTTCAGGAATGAAAGTTGTATTTTTCTCTCGACTGGATATAAATAACAATCTACTCGTTTTGGACACAAAGAAGTAGTTAGTCGAACGGTTTGTCCGCTGTTTTGCTTGCAATCGAACGAGTTTTTTCCTCCGCTTCCCGGGCTGACCGTACATGTTTTTCGATGTCAGTGTTTCTATAGTGTTAAGAACTGAAAGAAACGTACGTTTGCCCTTATGTTATTAACACATAATCGCAATCAGTCCTCGTAAAGTATCTCTTATGTTTTGCGCGACGAGGGCAATTTCAGCAAATTTCTGAAAACACAATCGATATTAATTCTTAATTTTACTCGACCCCATGCGATTACCTATCGAAACTATCAGGAGTGTTTTCCTTTTTCTCTTTTCTACGACATTTAAGCTTATGTCTAAGCTTAACTACTACGAGATATGTTTGCTAAGTCCCGGCTAAAAGATCAAACATTTTCATCCAACATCGTGTTTGTCACACATAACGTTTGGTGGCTAAACGCATAACAAAGTTTGACGAAACAGCGGACCAAGCGAGTCCAAAAAATGATTTTTGCGTATTATCGCTGAGCGTTTCGACGTTATGTGGTTTATTTGATTGCTTTTTAATATATGTGTGCGATTTGTTTGTTGGGGTGGCTAAGCGATCAAACATTTGTTGGTAATGCGAAATTTTGGATGAATATGTTTGATCTAGATCAAAGATGGAAAGTCATCTCATGCACTATAGTGAGAGGTGGCTAAACCTTCAAACATGCTCTTCCAACGATGGTGGATGAAAATATTTCATCGTTCTTAGATTGCTAAATTTGTTTTCGAACAAACACACGCACGCGTCGACTGTATTGTTTTCTTGTAATGTTTTGAGGTTTTTGAACCGCAGTGAATTCCTGTTGACTGCTCTAAACATAAAATATTGGCGCAAGGAAGGCCATGCGGTGTTTCTCAATAACAGTAAAAATACTAATCGTGGAGCTCCGCTTTGAGGCTTGGCTAAATCTATATATTACTCTTAATTCAACGAATCAGCCTACCGCAAATAGCTGGTTTATTTGCAGACCAAGGGGACTTTGTCTTTTATAGTCTATACAAATGTACTCAGTAAGTTATACATAGATTGGCAAGAGTCTGGTCGCAGCTTTCAAAAGCGGTTGGCGTTCTTTTTTTCCTCTTTTCAGAATATAGGTACATGTAAGTAGCGTCCCAAAGGGTATCTTAAGGACACAAATTAGGACAGCGAAGATTTTGAAATTCTATTCACTTGCAGGGTATGATTTTGATCCTCCTTAGGAATTTTCTTTAAGGTAACTACCAGAGCAGACCAGTATACATATCGCATATCACCCTTTTTCATCTCGAGAGGAAAAGGGCCTTTTGAAAATGTGTTATCCAACATTTGGAAGCATTTGGCATCTCATATTTACAAAAGCCCTGTCGAAAGGACTTATAATCTATATGGAAACAATTTTTGAAGCATTTTGGATTTTAAAAACGGATACCCGGCAGCGAAACGTTCTGCGGAGTATATTCTGAGGTTATAAGGCACTGACCTGATTGATGTGATGAGGTGATTTCATCGTCACTTGTTGAAGAAGGATCTGGAACGAAAAGTTGAATGTCAGAAAAGTTTGTAATCAGTTCTTTTTTAACTATGTATGTTTAAAAATTAAAAAAAAAGTTGTGTGGTATAGTATTTCAATAAATCAATGCGGACGTGACCAGGAAACCTAAGTATTTGAGTTAATTGTCCTGTTATACTACAGTTTTACATTTCTTTAACCTTGATTTATACTACTCCCAAAAAAGAAAAGAAAATGAGCAATATAAAGAAGTCAACGGAAGTAAACGGAAGTAAACGGCTTCGTCAGCTGCTCCTCAGGTAAAGTTTAGGGCCGACGAAAATGACTCGCTCCGTCCTTGTTCTCCGCCATCATGTGTCAGCTACAAATGAATGACTACTGACGCGAAAGAAACAATTTTCACAAAATGTATGCAGGCAAAGAATTGCGGAAAATGGGAAGAAATGTATGCGCTGTTGCTCGTTAAAACAATTGATTCTAATTATACAGAGAATATATTTGCTGTATTGTTTATATTCCATTGTATTTTTATGTGTGTTTGAGAAGCCATATCAAAAACTCGTGTTTCTTGTTGCATCATTTGTTCCAAACACCTCGAAACAAAAATGCACTTCGCCTTCGGCGTAGTGCTTTCATCTATTTCCCGGAGTTTGGAACCCCTGATCAAACAATCGCATTCGTTTTTGATATATTACTTTCTTACCTGATTGTGCATACACACGTAACTTAATGTTAGCTGAAGTTGCACCGAATGTGCAGCTCTGATTACAGCTATATGTTCCCTCGTCATTGTACGAGACATTCATCACGGTGAGGATGAAGAGTTTCTTGCATTTACTATGATTCGGCTTTAATTCTGTTTTGTACTTCTCATCAGCTTGCCCTGGCACTGGCAGTGGAGTGTTATTGAAATACCATCTGAATTGCCTACAATGTGTCTCCAACGATTTGCTCATGACAACTAAGCAGCTTAAGCTGCTATTGGAAGAGACGGCCGAATCAATGTCTGTAGATTCGGCGGCCTCTATTCCTCTGAATGGACCTGTGTTGGAAACAAGTAATATCATTTGATACTGTCCTGTTTCGAAATAATTGTATGAAAAAAGTCCGAGGACCATCAAAATAGTAGAAAAGCGTCTTACTGATTTACCCGGCGCCACGGAAGTGACAAAAAAAACTGAAAACGAAACATTGCTTATTCTTCTGTACAAACTTCAAAATGTACCATTGTTGTCTTTTCTCGACCGAAATCACTGGGGTTTATATCGCTTGACGCTAAAGCTCGTAGTTAAGATTCTTTGCCCTCGGGAACTTGAAATTCAAAGTCGTTTATCTACAAGGGTCTTTGCCAAGGCGCCTGAATGTGAGTCTCTTTGGGGAGGAAGCTGGACGGCAAAAAACGTTGGCAATCATTCCTGAACATGCACCGAAGGTGGTAACAAAATCTAAACTATTACCCAAAACATACTTGACGGGTATATTCGACCCCTCAAACTGATGGGATTACCTTTCCAGGCATCAAGAGGAATATTTTCTTTATTAGGTGACCTCCATTCAGTTAGCTCTCTAAACAATGACTGCTCGTAAAATATCACGTTTTTTGCTGGTGCTACATACAAGCAGGGAAAAATCCGATCACTCACATTGATATATCACTTGAATCGGTCTGGGGGACTTTTCACTCGACCAGCCACAAACACTATTCTTCGCAGTGCAGTTATAATATCCTTCGTTTTCTTCGTGGCCCGGAACAAGAAGAGTGGCTTCCAAGGTATCCTGATGATCCTCTGACAGTTTCTCAGTGTGGTGAAAGCCTTCAGTTCCATTCATGATATGTTTGCCATCCTTGTGCCAAACTACACTGGGAAGAGGCTTTCCTTTGAAACGACATTCGAGTGTCACTGGTTTGCCTGATCTTAAAGTCTGTGCCGTAGGCGTTTTAAACTCTAGCTTCAGTGCACCTAAGCAACGAAACGGAATAATTAATATGTTTTCTAGTCATCATTAAAACTACTTGAGACATGCAATCCAGGGGCCCAGCGGCAATGCTGTAATCACATCTTTGTGCGGGTTCTTCAGGTTTCAAAGTGATGTGAAGAACTATTGGAGTAACAAGCCAAATGAGCCAGTGATAATATGGTGATTTCCAAAGGTCTCTCATGAGCCTCACGGGCCATTGTTTACGTTTTCCCACAAAGAGAGCATCCATTAGTAAACATTATCGAAGTAGGACAATCCAATAGTCCAGTGGCAAGCTCGCGACCTTTATGCCGGGTTATATTAGTGGTAGGTTTTAATGAGCCTGTGGTGGCGTGGCTTAGTATCAGGATGCTAGACATTCAGGGTCGTTTATTAAAACATAGCTTACACGATGTTAACAAAACCGCGTTCTGAGGCATTTTCAATTTTACCAACAATCATATATAAATATTGACTGCAGCCGTCTCCTGCTAATGGTAACAAGAAAACTTGTATTCCAGACTGGAAAACTACTACCTTATTACATGAAATCATTCTTGGCGACACTTTAAGAAAAATCGCTAAATGAAAATGCACCAAAATTACGTGTCACTAAATTTAAATCGTCGCTACATTCAGTTTCACACAATCATGCTATTTGACGGTAACAGAAAGAGTTTTGCCGAAACTGGCTTCTTTAAACATCGAAATCGTATCTGTCCCTGCGAACATGACTTATTTTTTCAGCCTTTACGCTTAGCAGTTACAGGGGCACCGTCACGGCAATTCTTGTCATCAGTTGTTCAAATCGTGAGGAAGTACTTTTTCTATTACGCGATCGTCTAACACGAAGAATTAGATTTCTAATTATTTCTTGGACGGAAAAGGAAGTAGTATTAATTCATGGCGATTTTTTTCGGGTCACAATGACGAAACTTGAAAAAAGGTAACCTAACTTTTTTCAAGTTGCAATGCATTTCCTCCTCCTCATCCGGGCCATATACAACCGCAAATAGTTTCAATGCACATATTACGTTACCCTGCAAGCAGAGGCCCTTCGATCTTCCTAGATATCTGGGAAGATCGAAGGGCCTCTGCTCGAAGGGTATTGTTGGCCCCGCCAGTCACTCGAAGTCGTGTAATTTCGTCCTCTGACATCTCGATTGTTAAGGTCGCGATTCACTGGGCAACGTTGGGCGCCATTTAGTAAACTCGTAAAAGGCGCGATTGTTAAACTCGTTTATTGAATTGTAAATCGAAGAACTGTAAAAATTATACGTGTCTCAAAGTATATAAGGTAATTCGATAGCGATAGAAAACCGGTCAAACAAGACAAAATCACTGAAGATATGTAACAAAACGTTATGTAACAAAATACGCTTGAATGTACGTGACATGTAATATACCCGTGAGTGGTGAATATATCAGAGTGAATATATCAAAATCATATATTTGAACCGAAGAATTAAGAAATGAATATGTGAATGATCATCGCACCAGTCCTATGAACACTACTTATGCAGTAGTGAAAATAAAGCCTGAAAAAAAAAAAAAACAAAACAAAACAAAACAAAAAAAAAAAAACAGGCTTGTACGGGATTCGAACCCATTAGCTCTGCGATACCTGTGCAGTGCTCTACCAACTGATCTAACAAGCCATCTGGGAGCTGGCCGCTTGGTTGGTCGGTAACATACCCTTGAGTGGTGAATATATGAGAATGAATATATGAAAATCATATATTTGAACTGCGAAATAAAGAAATAAATATGTGAATGATCATCGCAGTTATGAACACTACTTTTACAGTAGTGAAAATAAAGCCTGATTTTCATATATTCATTCCCATATATTCACCACTCACGGGTATGTTACGAACCAGCAAAGCGGCCAGCTCCCAGATGGCTTGTTTAGCTCAGTTGGTAGAGCACTGCACCGGCATCGCAGCGGTCGTGGGTTCGAATCCCGTACAAGTCTGAACTTTTTTTTTCAGGCCTTATTTTCACTACTGCATAAGTAGTGTTCATAACTGCGATGATTTTGCACATATTCCGTAGTAGTGGTAATAGCGGAGCTCCGGCGGAGCACCATACCTATAGAAACCCGTCAACTGCTTTTCTCATGGTAAAAGCGGCTAGCGGTATTGCTCGTGGGCGCGCACGACGACGACGACGGTGGAGTTGCCCAATAATTAATAATATCCTAATAATAACCATAATAATCCAACATGGCGGCCATACTCCACAGATCCAGCTGGGGCCCCAGCTCATCAGCTAGTTTGAGGTGCAGCGTGCAACTTTGATATAGGACATCCGTGTCATGGCCAATTGACAGCTGTCAAAACAAGGTTTCCGCTGACCAGTATCACGTGGCCATATTGCGGGCTCAAGTTTAGAGCTTATATAGGTCAGCTGTTTTTTTGAATTTGACCGCTGACCACGTACTTGTTTTAGATTAGATCGCAGGCTCAAACCAGGTTAATTTAACCAAAACGAGGCTTAATTTTCCGCGCACTTTCTGCGGCTCGTAATTTCACAGTCAGTTGGTTTCTTCATTTTGACCAAAACAACTTCATCTTCTTCGAAGTTTGCGAAGTTTGTCTTTTAATTGCGTAAAAGGCATAAAAATCAATAACTAATTAACAGATACTCCGGAAGGTGAATTTTCAAGTGATAAAAATGATAGCAAAACATTTGCCTCAGGAAACGCTTAAAACTTGGCTCGACTTGCATAATCGACGCCCGGATTGTGTGGTTGAAAAACAAAATGATTCAAGGCTTCAAGGACTTTCACTTTACCGCGGCACCTCGCAGCTCACCAAGAAAGGTCACTTAACAGTTCACCGGCATTAATGGGAGGAACGAGTAGCTCAAAGTTAGTGGAAGAAGTTCTTTCTTTGGACAAACCGTTTGTTATTTTTCCAGATGCGGGTTTTAACTCAAGTGGATTCGTATTTTCAACCTCTACAACACAGGTGACTCAATTAAATGAATTGAAGCTTAACATTAAATGGTTTAATCGTTCTTATTTTTGTTCAGGAAAGCAATTTGTATTTTTCTCTCGACTGGATATAAATAACAATCATCTCTACTCGTTTTGCAAGCAAAGAAGTAGTTGAATTGTTTGTTTGTTTTGTTGTTCTCATGCAAACGAACGAGTGTTTTCACTCCGCTTGGCTGACTGTTTTCAGTGTTTTTCGACGTCGGTGCCTCAACAGCATTAAAAAAACTTTTGCCCCTAACTTATTAACAAGTAATCGCAATGAGTCCTCGTAAAATAAAGCATTAAGCCCAGGCTAAACGATCAAACACTTCATTCAACATCGTGTTGGAAAATAATTTAAAACGGCTTTCTATGTTTGATCCAGATGAAACATTTTCATCTAACATTTCGCTCTACGAACAAATGTTTGATCGTTTAGCCAACCCAACCAAGAAAGTGCACAGTCAGTAAAAAGCAAACCAAATTAAGAACGTGAAAATTTCAGCGATAACACGCAAAAAGTGTCCTGTGTACTCGCTTTGTCTTGTGTTTGGTCAAACATTGTTTGTTTTCCTGCTAGTAGAGGTTTCTCGCCCAAGGAAATTTGTTTATCGGCTAGTCCCCCAACGTTATGTTTGTCAAACACAGTGTTCAGGAAAATGTTTGATCGTTTAGCGGGGGCTTTAGTATTACTTGTGTTTTGCGCAAAGAAGACAATTTCAGCAACTTCTGAAAACACAAATATCAATTCTTAATTTTTCTCTGCCCAGTGCGATTACCTATCCAACCATTGGTTTGTTTTCCTTTTTCTCTTTTCCCCGATATTTAAGCCTTTATGTCAAAATTGCTTAACAATTTTTATTAACTTGCAACGAAATTGTCACTTGTCTATTTTCCCTACCTTCTCCAAAGAAACCTACAAACCTACGCATCGTCAGTGAATTTGTTTTCTTGTAATGTTTTGTTATTCTGTGGTTTGTGAATCGCGGTCAATTCCTGTTGACTGCTCTAAACGATCAGGTTCATACTCTACGGACCGTTATGTAAAAACTTAAGATTGCTTAGTAACTTTTCTAGCTTACTAGAAGCTTACTTATCAACTTTCTTCACCCTTTCCAAGAATCTTCGAACAAACGTAGGCGTCGTGTTGTTTTGGAATGTTTTAATGTTTTGAGGTTTTTGAACCGCGGTCAATTCCTGTTGACTGCTCTAAACACAAAATATTGGCGCAAGGAAAGCCATGCGAAGTTGCTCAATACCAGTAAATAAAATAATAACCATGGAGCTCCGCTTTTAGGCTTGGCTAAATCTATATATTAGCAGTAGTACCAGCGGTAGCAGCAGATAGCAGTATCGGTAGTGTTGTCATTAGTATAATGGCAAACAACAAAGACGATATTTACGTGTTAAGTATATCTGCTTTGTTGAATTTCCTGACTTTAAAACCAGGCCAGCTTTTGGTTTTAAAGTACTGTTCACTTGTTCCCATGTCTTTCCCTGCGTTGTTCCTCCATTTCTTATCGAGCAGTTGCGATTCACCTTGGATTCTATGTTGACTATCTCCATAGTGGTATTGTCACAGTCACGTGACGAGGATTGAGCATTTTTTATTTCACACTTTAGGCCGTTCGCAGTTACAACATCTGTAAGAAAATAAAAAGAAGGGAACTGAGCTGATTTTTTAAAACAATTGTGAACTGGTGAGGTCCTCCGTTGAACTCCAAAAGTAACGAAACCGTGACCGTGACCGTGACCGTAACCGTGCATGGGGAGGGGTTGGGGGGTGGGGGGGAGGAGGGTCTTTAGCCCTCCCCCCAACTTTTCAACAGTAAAAAGCAACTGATACCCAAAAATTCGAAAGTACTTTTCTATTTAACGTTTTACCGAAAAGTGATCATTCACAGCGGACAAACGGTTGTTAATTAACTTTTAAAACACCGCTTTTTGGTTGCTGAAAGTATTTAGTCACTAAATTTCACCAAACCATGTTAGTTTTAAACGCATTTCCAGAAATTTCAGAGCACTTTAATTTAAAACTTTTCCGGGGAATTACACCCTCGCACCCCCGGATCCCACTAGTTGACTTACGCTAACGCGTTCGAGGCGGCCCCCCCCTCCCCCCTCCCCCTTCTAACCTAACAGCAGTATGGAAGACCGCCAATTTCCATTTTCACATATTTTTTAGAACCGTGTTGAGCCACCCGGTTCTGCTGGCAAAATATTGCACCGAGTGCATTATTTACAAGTCAAAACTCGCCAAAATTACCATGCCAGGTCCCGGAATTCAATCACAAAACGACTTAAGCACAACTTCACTCCACGAATTTCCATTACTCGCTCAAATACTTTCGGCGGCCCATTTCGTGTGAAATTGCTTCTCACCTCTGTTTTCTTTTAAAGGATTGCCTCTACCCATCAACCCAGCTCTATGATGCCAGGCAGAGGGCTTTTGAGGTGGAAAATTGATCGTACAACACACTTATAAATCAAATAAGTAACGAATTGTAGCTGCATTGATCGTTTAGAAATAAACGACAGCTAGCGGGACGAGCGTGACAACAAAGATAGAACCTTCGGTGTTGTGGACCAGCAAAATCTCCGTGAGAAACCCCTATATGGAGTAACCAGGTCGACTTGACCTCCTACCCTCCGGAAATTGCAAAAATTGCGACCAAATCGCGTGTAGAGAAAGAGATAAAAAGTTCTTTCCGCCTACTTGACAACCTGATTGAAAACCCAAGACGACAAACCACCCCAGCGTGAAAGGTCAACGTCAATTTCCAACGTACGTGCTCCAAAAGAAAAAGATATTCAGATCTGGCAAGCTGCAAATAGCCGCGGAAAGGCTTTCTTTCAGCAGGGTGTGGTAGCTTTTCTCGTCACAGGTTATCCCAAGGCCGATTTTGGACGTAAACACCACACGAAGCGTTCAAGCCACGAGAGAAATAAACCGACCAACAATAGATATTTCAAATGAGGGCGCAGTCAGGCTAAGGTTGGATGATTACAATATTAAATGAAGAATGATCCTCCCAGTTGTGAACGCAATTTATGCAATTGCGAAAAGAAGCCTGAAAAAAAAAAAAATTCCAGGACTTCGAAGAGGTTTGAACTCGTGACCTCGCGATTACCGGTGCGATGCTCTAACCAACTGAGCTATGAAGCCACTGACGTTGGGAGCAGGTCAATTGAGGGTTCATATGTTCCCGTGAAAGAAATGAGTGTGAATGATATATGAAATGAATCATTTATGAATTGCGGAAATGAAATCAAACGAAGAATGATCCTCGTAGTTGTGAACGCAATTTATGCAGTTGCGAAAAGAAGCCTGAAAAAAATTCAGGACTTCAACGACGTTTGAACCCGTGGCCTCGCGATTACCGGTACGATGCTCTAACCAACTGAGCTATGAAGCCACTGACGTTGGGAGCAGGTCAATTGAGGGTTCATATGTTCCCGTGGAAGAACTGAGTGTGAATGATATATGAAATGAATCATATATGAACTGCGGAAATGAAATCAAATGAAGAATGATCCTCCCATTTGTGAACGCAATTTATGCAATTGAGAAAAAAAAAATCAGGACTTCAACGGGGTTTGAACCCGTGACCTCGCGAATACTGGTGCGATGCTCTAACCAACTGAGCTATGAAGCCACTGACGTTGGGAGCAGGTCAATTGTGGGTTCATATGTTCCCGTAAAAGAAATAAGTGTGAATGATATATGAAATGAATCATATATGAACTGCGGAAATGAAATCAAATGAAGAATGATCCTCGCAGTTGTGAACGCAATTTATGCAATTGCGAGAAGAAGCCTAAAAAAAATTGAGGACTTCAATGGGGTTTGAACCCGTGACCTCGCGATTACCGGTGCGATGCTGTAACCAACTGAGCTATGAAGCCACTGACTTTGGGAGCAGGTCAATTGTGGGTTCATATGTTCCCGTGGAAGAAATAAGTGTGAATGATATATGAAATGAATCATATGTGAACTGCGGAAATGAAATCAAATGAAGAATGATCCTCGCAGTTGTGAACGCAATTTATGCAATTGCGAAAAGAAGCATGAAAAAAATTCAGGACTTCAACGGGGTTTGAACCCGTGACCTCGCGATTACTGGGGTTTGTGAACGCAATTTATGCAATTTCGAATTTGAACCTTTGATACGAATAAATATATATTTATTGCAGTCCATTCGCAATTAATCAAAATTATTCTCGAATGATAAGCGACACTCGCTGAGTATTTTGAACCGTAAAGTGCGAGGAAACAAAGTTACCGCGTGTTTCCTTCTTTCAGTTGTTTTCTCCATTCCTTTCACAAACAGCCTTCAGGGATTACCGTACACGATTTCACAACTTCCACCTTCGCTGGGAGGATCGCGAAAACGTCTCTCCCGGCGACAAAATTTTCCAAGCAATTTAACTGCTTTTGCAAAGCGAAACAATGTGTGGAACGTTCTTCAGCACGTTGTTTACTACCATTTGGAACTTTGCGTGAGATATTTTACCTGATCCGCCATGATCGCGCTTTGTGTTGACAGCAACTGTCACAATTGACCAATCAGAGGGTATACCAGATTCTGGTATACCGGAAAGACGTGTTGTTAGAAATTTTTACAGGCATTCCATCCCGCCTCCCGTCCCAAGCCCCTTCCATTTTTCGCCCCTTTATTTTCGCCTCTCTCTGCCGCTAGCAAATCGCACGCCGTTTACTGTCTGAACGCCTGGAACAGGCTATTGACCACATTGTTTGTGGAAACGTGACCGGATGTGACATTATGTAAGATTAGTTTTGACATTTTAGTAGTTGAAAATTCGGGGATTAGGGACGCAAGAAAACACAAGTTGTAGATTGCGAGAATTGAAAGGAATTTATGTGGATTTGTCGATTACACGGAGCGAGTTAAGTGTACCCTAACAATTTGGTACATTAGTGGTGCCGGGACCAGGATGGAGTGAGGATAATGTGGCCGGGATTTAGTAGTAAAACTCAATTCATTTACATGCTCTTCCATCGAGCCATGTTTTAAAAACAATTAATTAATTACTTAACCAATTAAATTATCTAACTAAATTTATTGTCTGTACAAGGCTATTACATAGGCTATAGCTATTACAAGGCTATGAATTTCTTAGATTATGTGAGTGAACACTTGATGTAGCTTTTAAGAGACTGTTTAAACGAGTCGGAGCAAGATTATGGAGAATCTTAAACAAAATGATTGCTAGTTGCTTAGAACGCATCCTAACCGAGGCCACTGAGTAAAGTGGACGATCTAATATGTTATAATCGATTAACTGTAACAATAGAAGCGATGAAATAAACGACGAAATCACTGAACGAGTTCCAATTTTAATGTTTCCCACTATGACGGTAGGCGAATGTTTCAATGCACGCGCTTCTTCGAAAAGACGATACGATACATTCTGATAGATACCAGATAACAAAATGTCTGGTTTGACTATTAATGTTTAACATTTAAGTGTCACAGTAACTAAACTTAGGTAACGCAAAGTGTCACGAACTAAAAGTCTCTTTAAAGTGCCTATGAAATGAAAAATAATTGCTGCTCATTTGAAAGGCTTTTCAAAATACAGAAGAATGGCGTTTTCTTTTTGGAATATCTTTTTTCGTTCTAGAGATATTAACGTTTTTGTATTATGCAAATTAGGAAAGTGATGACGTCATAAATTGTGCAACTAAAATTGTAAAATACTGAATCAATAATATCTCTAGAAATATTGGAGCAGTGTTCTTCAAACTTGGCACCAGAAATGGACACCACAAAAGAAACAGAATGACACCTGTGTTGCTGTTGCCATGGCAACAGTTTTGCCGCTGGTCTTGTCTTATTTAGAAATGAAATTCCCAGTTTTTGTCTTAACCAAGTATCATCCACTCCCAGCAAGCTAATGAGGAGAGTTTAGACAATTAATAGAACCATGTCTGTTCCGAGCAGGACCCATTTTCGTATTCGTGTCTGCTGTAGACGGCTGCGGCATATGCCTTCTCGGACGCGTCGGAGAATGTGTGCAGGGTGATTGAGCTTTCTTTTGTACTTGTGTCTTTTAAACACCGAGGAATTCTGATCTCCTCAAGGAGGGGCAACTCACCGAACCAGGTCATCCACTGCTGTCTTTGCTCGGACGGGAGTACTTCATCCCACTCCAAAGCGTCCAGCCAAGCTTGCTGCATGAATAACTTCGCTTTAACCACGAACGGTGAAAGAAATCCAAGGGGATCGAATAACGTTACTGTCTTCCTCAGGACGTTTCGCTTGGTGAATTCAAAGTCTTTCGGAGGCGGCGAATAATGAAACAGGAGCTGGTCTTCTTGTGCAGTCCAGGACACACCAAGGGTTTTCGTCACGGGTAATTCATTCTTCTCTAGATCGACTTCCGAAGCATGGTCTTCTTCGGGAACATCTATCTGCTAAAACTTCTTTATGCTTCATTAACTTTCGCTCGGTGGACACCAGTCTTTTCATTGCCATCGGTAAGTTGTTTGGCAACTGCGGTCTTTTATCTCTCCAGGGAACAGCTACTTCGTAATGCTGGCCGTTAAACTTCAAAGACTTGTTGACTTTGTCCCACGCCAACTTGTCTTCTGGTGTCAACTGCTTACTGGTCCGGATAATTCCGGTGCTTTCCAGATCCCAGAAACGTTTCAGTAAGCAGTTTTTAGTTCCGCTGTGTCCTTCTCTGGGAACGTGGGCTCTCTCCTTTCGATTTGTAGACGAAATGTATGATGGTAGCCAGTGTAGTGACTATCCTTTGTATCCAGATTCTGAACTTTTCCAATGGCAGTCCATCCCAGGGGGCAACGACTCGCACAGGGCTCATTCGGACCTCCAATCACTTCTTTCATCGAATACATCAGTTCGTAATGGTCTGCTCCAAGAAGCACGTCGATTCGATTTCCTTTAGCGAGCCTTGGGAATGGGATTCCCTTCAAGTGATTCCAATTGTCCTGGAGTTTGACCCAATTAACAGCTTTCAAACCACCGTAGATTTTGTTTGATGTCTTGGCGATAATCTTCGTATCAGTCCGACCGTCGGTACTTTCAAGGCCAATCTCGAATGTGCTGACATAAAGCGGATGGTTTGGTCATTAGCTAGCTTGACTGTAATAGGCTCTTTGTCGCCTGTTAGTCCAAGTTCTTCAACGACATCTTCGTTTACGTATGTTGTGTCTTTTGCTTCATCTAACAGACAGTTCACGATGATTCTCCTATTCCCTTCTTCAAGATTATCGGTACTGTGCATAAAGCCACTTCCGGTTGTCCTTCTTGAATTCCAGTCTTTTCCATGGTGACTGAATGACTGGTACCATTCCCCTCCATGGTTCCTCTCGGTCTCTCGTTTCTGTTGATCTGTGGCTGATGAGGCATGGATGTGGGTTGAACGAATGTTTCTGCTTCTGGCCGCAGACGAGATTGCGCTGGCGCTGCTTTATCATAGTGAAGAAGATGCTGGTGTGTTCCTTTGAATCCGTTTATGCCACATTGCTTACTTCTTGTGAGGACTTGCCCTGATGGTTATCCGCCAAACATCGGAAGCACAGTCCCAATTGTTTGACTGTTTGCCATCTTTGGTTTGCGGAAAGTCTCTGAAATGCGTCACATTTCATTACAGAGTGGTTACCTGTACATAGGCAACACTTCCCTCTTCCGTTTATTTGGCCGAAGTAGCTTCGTGAAGGTCTAGGAGGATGCTGCTTACTACTCCGTTGATGTTCAGGATGGTCTTGGTTCAGGATTCCATGCTTGATCTCGGTGGCTTGGATTTGGTACTCCGCTTCTTCAGAGACCCAGTCTTTCAAAATCTGCAGCGAATCTCGGACCTTATTCTCCTCCAAATAGCGGTAATACAGTGCCAGTAAACGCTCAGGTATCTTCTCAAGGATCATTATGTGCAGTGTTCCACCTTCTAAATGCGATTTTCGGCCATTTTCTTTCAGCGTAATTACTGCTCGTTCTAATACATCGACGAAAGCTTCATTAAGTTCTTTGGCATTGTTATCCCGAATCGGTTGGAGCCTTTTAAGTTCTTCTATGTGCGACTGAACTTGCCTTCGGTTTCCTCCAAAAAGCGCGCTTTCGCCGCCTCGTACGCTTCTAGGAAATAACCCAATCCTTTTATGGTGTTTGCGGCGATAATGACGTCATGTCAACGCAACTCGTGAAAGCCGGATTCCAGCGTTGAAAACCCATCTTATTTCCTGAGAAAATTGGAATTCGGATTCTCTCCAACTGCCCATGCATTTCTCGTCTAATAGCTGCGAACTGGACGCCCGAAACATTAAAAGAAAGGTGCGATTTTGGTTTTTCCGGTTGTGGAGTTTCAACTGAATGCGCATCAGATCGGTGCGCTTCGCGTTCATTCGATTCGTCGGACGTTTTCTGAGCTGCTTTGTTTTCAATCGGTTTGTTTTGTTGCAAGGGAAGCTGATGATACTCTTCAGTAAATTCCTCACCCAAGCTTTCATCGATTTCGTTTTCCCAAATAGGGCTGCAGGCTTAACCACTTTCTCTGACTTAAATATTTTTTTGTTAAAGAGACTTTTAGTTCGAGGCACTTTGTTTTACCTAAGTTCAGTTACCGTGACACTTCGAGAAGAAGCTCTGCTGTCTATTTTTTCCAACTCCTGGCGTCGTTTGTTTATTAGCCTCGGTCACAGCTTGAAGCTCCTTTTCCTAGAGTTCTAATTTCTCACGATTCTGTCCGATTTCCCATTCAAGTCGATACCTCCGTAAGTGCGCTTCCATTTCTGCCTTTTCTTTTTTCCTTTCTCCTCTGTGATGCTTCGTTATCAGCGACGGAACTTGCAAACGGTTTACTGACTTTCGTGAGCGACGCCAGTAGCAAGCGGGCAGGCATAGCCGGTTTCGTGATCGATCTGCTCAACCAGGTTGTCAGCCTCGTCGCTGACTTTGTCCGCCTTAGCCTCTTCATTCTTTTGGCAATAAGCATCTTCCAAACGGGGCATCGCCATCAGGGTTTGTACTTGTTGTTCTTCGATCTGTAGGAACAGCTCCTTGACTTTGATTTTGGGATCTTCTTCGCTCAAGACGCTAGCCAGTTTGTTTAACAGACGGGTCATTTGCGATTTCGCATTTCTCTTCTCTTGTTTGTGATCCTGAATCTTCGATTCTTGATCCTCTGACTCTGTCGATTCCATAAGGGTTTTCGTCGTCTAACGGCATTCAACAGGGAATTTTCAAGAAGACGATGTTCAGGACGGGAACGCCCCCAAACTTGAATGTTTCTGTCTTTCGGGTTCTGTAACCTTTCTTGTGATCCGGCTCGAAGGACCAAATGTTGTAATCGATTAACTGTAACGATCGAAGAGATGAAATAAACGAAGAAATCACTGAACGAGTTCCAATTTTAATGTTTCCCACGATGACGGTAGGCGAATGTTACAATACACGCGCTTCTCGAAAAGACGATACGATACATTCTGACAGATATCAGACCGGGATATCAGATAACAAAATGTCTGGTTTGACTATTAATGTCAAGGGCGAGTCCTTTCCATTTTGAAAAAGCTGAACCCATCGAGAGCTTGTGGTCCAGACGGTATCCCTAACTGGTTGTTGAAAGAGTATGCTGAAGTCCTTTCATTGCCTGTCAGCAAAATCCTTAACGCCTCCTTTAGCGAGCAACGCCTCCCGTCCATGTGGAAGTAACTTACGTATCGCCACTGCCCAAGACAAAGCCAGTCAAAGATCTCAAAAAGAACCTGAGGTCAATTTCTCTAACAGCGTGTGTATCCAAGGTCGCCGAGGAGTATGTTGTGTCCGACTTTGTCAAGCCCGCAGTTCTCAAAGTGCTGGACCCAAATCAGTATGGTGCGCTTCCTAAGTCTTCAACCACCCAAGCTCTTATACACATGATCCACTGCTGGGCCAAAGGGGCTGACGGAAATGGGCAACTATAAGAACTGTGCTTTTCTATTATCGGAAAGCATTTGATTTAATAGACCATAATATTCTTATAACGAAGCCTTGTAAACTAGACTTGCCCAATAGTATCATCAATCGGATGATAGATTTCTTAACTAACCAGGTTCAACGTATCAAATTATCAGATGGGTGTGTTTCAGAGTGGGGTACAGTCCCTTCTGGGGCTCCGCACAGAACAAAACTCGGGCCGTGGCCTTTCCTCGTGTAAATAAATGACTTAGACTTAAACAACATAGATGCACAGTTATGGAAGTATGTTGATGACACAACTGCTTCGCAGATCGTTGTTAAGGGCAATAAAAGTAGAGCTCAGTGCGGCATTGCGGACTGTGTAGTTCATTGGTCCTCTGAAAATCGTGTAGTTCTTAATGATGATAAATGTAAGGAATTACGTATTTCCTTTGCAAAGTAGGAGGGAGAATTTGTCCCCATAGTTGTAAATGGTAAGACGCTTGAATGTGTCCAGTCCGCTAAACTCCTTGGGGTCACATTTCAAGTGATCTAAGATGGAATAGCCAGGTTAATGAGATTGTGAAAAAAGCAGCTAAGCGCTTGTATTTTTTGGTGCAGCTCAAAAGAGCAAAGTTACCTAATCACGACTTCTTATTGTTTTATTGCACTTGTATAAGATCTGTCTTGACGTACGCCGTACCAGTATTTTATCATGCTCTGCCCTCGTATCTCAAGTACAAAATAGAAAAGGTGCAGAAAAGGGCTTTGTCAATTATCTATCCAGGGAAATCGTACAGTGATGCCTTAGAGCATGCAAATATCCCTAAGGTCGATGCCTATTGTGAAGCTATTTACAGTAAGACATTTTTTAATATTATTAATGACAAGGATAACAAGTTAAGTGGCTCAGTACCACCGCCAAACCCCTCAGCTTTTTCGCGTAGGCGCAATCGGTCCTTCAAGATTCCCAACTTTAAGACGGACCGTTTTAAGAACACTTTTATGATGGCTTCGGGTATCAAGTACAATTATTTGAAATTTTCAAACTGAACACTTAGTAATTTAATGCTTATTTTTGTTTTTTAATTGTAAATTTTATACATTATTCATATGGCTAATTTTGAATGGTATTTATTGTATATAATTACATGTAATGAGTTTTTGTAAATACGCAATTCAGCCTTTAAGCTGCTATGTATTGATTTAATAAACTATCTATCTATCTATCTATCTATCTATCTATCTGTTTAACATAAAGTGTCACGGTAACTAAACTTAGGTAACACAAAATGCCTCGAACTAAAAGTCTCTTTAACAAAATAATATTTAAGTCAGAGAAAGTGATTAAGCCTGCAGCCCTATTTCGTAGTTTTTGGAGTCTCTCAGATTGACACACACCTATGCTGCCCCATACAGAGCTACAGTAATCAAAGTAAGGTTGGATGAGAGCTTTATAAATCATAATAAGAGTCTCACGGGGAACCAAGTTTCTAACACGTCTGATAGCCCTGAGGCCGGCGGATACCTTTTTGACAATGTTGTCAATGTGGGAGTCCCAAGATAAGTTCTCATCCAAATCAATACCAAGATACTTGTAGGTTTCAGCTCTTTCTAATAATAATAATAATAATAATAATAATAATAATAATAATAATAATAATAATAATAATAACTTTATTTAAGTCTCAAATCTATCTAGCCGAGCACAGATGCTCTACTAATTGGGGAGACTAAATCAAATCAACTCTAAATAAATCAAATGTTGGTTTTTGGGGAGAGGGGAAAACCGGAGTACCCGGAGAAAAACCTCTCGGAGCAGAGTAGAGAACCAACAAACTCAGCCCACTTATGACGCCGAGTCCGGGAATCGAACCCGGGCTACATTGGTGGAAGGCGAGCGCTCTCACCACTGCGCCAACCCTGCTCCCCAAGCAATGTTCATCGATTTTTACATCAAACTGGTAGTTTAAGTTAGCCAATTTGTTGTGGTTACCAAACAACACAGAATCACAACATGAGCGACAACGAAGGAACTGCTGCACAAGGTCCTCGCGAGGACGAAGAACGTTTAGATAGCGAGAGAGGAAAAGAGATTAACAAGTTCAAGTACCTCATGAAGAAATAGACGAATTAATTCAATTTAAGGATTATACAGAGATGGAAATTGTTACTAGAAGAACGGAGAAAATCGTCGACAAATTGTCGGATCTTATTTCACAAGCTGAGGAACTAAAAATAGACAGTAGAGCTTCTTCTTGATCAGTCAAGCAGTGGAAAAAGGACGTTAAATTGAGGAACGCAGTCCTTATGGCAGACAAAGAAAAGCTGCCCAAAACCCTCAAGAACAGACAGGAGGAAATCAACGAGGAACGCGAACAACGACAACCGGTATCGAAGCGAGAGCAATTGCGGAAAGAAGAGCAACGAACAGCCGAACTTCGTGAAAGACAAGAAGAGCATGAGCGGCGAATGTCGCGAGAGAAACTCGAGGCAGAACTAGACATGACGCACAAAAGGATGGATTTCGAGAAAAACGCTCGTTCCACAACAGCAAAACTACCAACGTTGAAGATTACATCGTTCAAAGGAACGCCCACAGACTGGGTGCGGTTTTCAAACATGTTTGTCACGCAAGTTCACGCTAAGCCGATCAGCGCAGAGGAAAAATTTGGATATCTATTAGAGATGGTGAACCCTAAGGTGAGAGAAAGCATCACAAACTTAAAACCTGGAGAAATGGGATACAAAATAGCGTGGGAGAGGCTGAAGAGCGAGTATGGCCAGACGAAACTTGTGATAAACGCTCATGTGGACGAAGTCGTAAACCTCACGATGGTGAAAGGAACAAACTACGTGTAAATACAACAATTCTATGAAAACGTAAGCAAAAACCACGACGCCTTGCTAACGCTGGGAGAAGCCGATATGCTTCGGAGCCTTGTGATGACGACCCTAAACAAAATTTCACATGTAAACCTGGATCTCGTGCGCAAGGATGACAACTGGGAAGATTGGGACATGGAAGCATTCATTGATGCCTTGAAGAAGTGGATGAAAAGAAGCAAGACAGAGGAGCGCCCTGGAGATTCTCACAAAGCACCTACGGATCCGTTCAAATCGCAACGGGATCTTCCCAAGACACCCGGAGATCGTTACAGATACGAGAAACATTGCTTCGCTAAGGAAAGCGGAGAAAAGGATCCAGTGGGTTACCAAAGAAGCAGAGGAACACCTGTGTGTATGTATTGTAACAAGGATCATTGGGGAGATAGTTGTACAACCTTCAACACCTTGAAGACTCGCAGGACGTTCTTCTTCGATAACCAATTGTGTTACAACTGTGGGAGGCTTGGACATCCAGTAGTCAAGTGCGGAAGTCGTGGTTGCTACAAGTGAAGTGGAAGACATAACACCAGCATATGTGATAATGGGAACACTGCTGTACTCTCAGTATTTACACCGGCGGCCGAGGAAATGGCACTTCCAGCAATCATCCCTGTCAAGATACAAGAACTAACCTTGTGGGCATACCTGGACACAAGTAGTAGGGAATGAGTCCATTCAATACCACTTCCGCGTAGCACCCCTCCTCGCTTCGCTCGTCGGGGATGCTGAGCTCCAGTTGTATTGAATCGACTCACTCCCTACTAGTCAGAAGGGAACCAAAAAGTTAATATCACGAGAGCAGCATTGAATGAAAGGCAACCTGAGTGGTCAAAGCACCGAGGGCCACCCATTTAGAGAGAGGGGGGTATGGGGTAGATGTCGAATTTGGTGCGACCAGTCCCTGCGGCGCGCAGAAAGTGGCCCCCCGTCGCTTCCCCTCGGAAGTTTTCATTTTCAGAAAAAGTTGATTGGCATGAAGTTTTTCAACCACTTATTGATAGACCTCCAACTTACACAATCTTTTCAAATTTGGTCAGAGAGTTTCAAAATGAAATTGATGAATGGTGTTTGAATAAATATTTTAATCACCGAGGAAGAATGACCCGTTTATATTTCTTGTTGGAAGATATTCAGAATGAGACAAAATCTCCTTGGGATTTCATTATTGGAATTGGGGATGACAATTTTATTGAGTGCTGTTCGTTGGTAATTGTGGAGGTTTACAAAAAACTTACACCGATAGTTCAAGGTTTCTTACTGGGCTGGCTTTATAAATAAAATTTCGATCCATGGTTGGTTTTGAGGCAAAAACATGAAGAAAGGGTGTATGGTCAGCGTATTAAAGAATGGAGTACCTTAGTATAAGGGATGGACTCAACCCTTGCAACAAAAGTGTGTTATGGTCTTTTCCATACTTTTGTTGTCTTTGTTTTTACACAATTTACAGCCAAGCCGTCTTTCAAATGTTTCAAAAAAAAAAAAAGCACGAGAAGAAGTTGGGGGGCTGTTATACACCATATTCTAGGTTTATTTTGGTATTGCCGAACATTTGAAGATTATACAAAAAGTGTTATTACCTTTTGGGTTTTTATTCTTTTGGCAAAGGTAATGAATACTCTTTGTAAAACTTTTGTTGAAAAATTGCAAAGATATAACAGTTCATATAATGGAGATAACCGAGTTCGAATGAGAGGAACATGTGGGATTAGTAATAGAAGACGGCCAAGAGTTCTTTCAAATAATTGAAGAATATGGGGAAGAAGAAGCCGAGACTCCTCAAATAATCATATGTTTTTTACCGACGAAATTGAAGAACAACCCGTTGTGGAGAAGGTTGAACTCAATTTAACAGGCGGCGCCGCATGAAATGTTTTAAACGAAACAAAATTTCAAACGGCCGCAAGATGCGCACCGAACTCTGGCGTACGCCTTTCCATGTTCGCCGACAAAATACTCAACCGTTTACATATCGTTTGGGGTATATTTCTTTTCTTTCCAACAATAAACCCCCTTCATTGTATACATGCAATATCTTTTTTTTTGCTGAATTTGTCAGCCTATTAAAGAGAGGTGGCGTGAGGGTATAATGGCAGACTTGAAGCGCTACAATGTGAGGTACGCGTCGATTGCAGAGGTAAACAAGTTGTTGAGAAAGGAATTTGAGGATTCCATGGACAAACCACCAATGCGCCATGTGCGTGATTTGTTGAAAGATGACATGTACCCATGGCAGTATATTGTGAAAACAAGGGAAACCCATTTCATAGACGAATGCGCCCTTTTATCTTACAGGGTTCTTCATTCCCTCCCCGAAGATGAAAAGGTTTTCATGAAAAAGTGGCTGACCGATGAGGGGTTTATGACACACATTAAATATCTGCGTCGTGATATATATGGATTTGATGGAACGCATTCACCATATCCCTCCAGAGGTGAAAAAAAAATAATTTTTCTTCATATTCGGGAAAAACATGAAAGAAGAAAGGAAATGGGCTGGTCCGCAATTCATAATGAGCTTTTGGCGCCTTTATCTCGGTTTATTTATCCCCTTTTTTTGGTGAATAAAATATAAACTTTGTTCGCTCTTTTAAAGAGAGGGGTACATAGGGTTAATGAGAGTTCACTGTGAAGGGAAAGGTGAAGGAAAGGTCAGCAGGTGTGGCGATTGTCACAACCCGGATGAGACTTTTTCATGGGGTGAGGGAGAGTGCCCCAAAGATGTTTTGTGCGTGAAATGTTTGAAGATGGTGATTTTGAAACCGTTTGGATACGTGGTGTTGGGTGTCTTGATGAATTAGAACTTGAAGAAAACTTTGATTTGGATTGTTTTAAAGAAAGACAACAAAGAGTGAATAAAGGTTGGGATAATGTTAACACAGAGCTTTTCCAAAACATTCCATTTTGTGGGATAAATTTTGAACAACCAACAAAAGTAACATTTTGTGAAAAGGGCCTGTGCAAAGAAAATTGTCAGGAATGTGATTTATGTTTCTTATGTTTGTTTGAATGTTCGATTGAGCACCCTCTTCCAACAGAATGGCTCGAACCAAAGTTTAAAAAAATTGGGTTGAATATCACCTTGGTGATCAAAATGTGATCAATGTGGTCGTTTATTTGAGGTTTTGGAACCAAGTTTTAGAAAAACCAAGAAAGTTGACAAACAAAATTTGGATTACATTTTGAAATCTATTTATCAAATTTATATTGAAGATGAACAAAAAAACTATAAAGGAGAAAAAAAGAATTAATTTTTAATCAATTGAAAAGAATATTAACCAATTTGAAGTTTTATGATTCCTTATTATATGGAAGGTTAGTTAGTCGAACAAATAATAGCCCAGAGGAACAAAATGGGCTAGGCCCAAATCCACAAAGAGTTTAAAATTGACTGGGCATTTTACTTTCTCCCAAGGATTTGTGAAAAAAGTGTTGATGGTTTTTATGGTTAATGGGAAGCTGATAAGGAGAGGGATGAGGAAAATGATACAAGAGTGGCACGGAAAGTATCACGGAAAGCGGTGCGGAAAGCGGCACGGAAAGCGGTGCGGAAAGCGGCACGGAAAGTAGTACGGGAAGCGGCATGGGAAGCGACAAGGAAAGTGGAGCTGAAAGTATTTCCCCCAGTTAAATAATAGCAGCCCAAGTTATATGGCTATCTTGGAAGCCGTCAGACATCTTCCACCTGAGTCGAGGGAAAAATTTCTCAAAGAAACAATTGCAGCTTAAATTCGGGACGCGAAACGGGAGTGGGCGGAAGTTCACAAAGATCTTTTCCATTTTTTCGACGGTGTCCCCTTTTGTCACATTGAAAATTGTTACATCCTTGTCACAAGCTGCGTGGTCTGCTTGTTTTGTCGGCGCAATGGCTGTTGCTGGGCCTGTTGGTTAAAAAGCAGACGCCATGTGCTGTGTCAATGGTATGAGATGGAGGATATTAAGGAAAAGTGGTTTATAGCTAACGTGTATCCATGGCTGCCGCATTTCTGTTCACACTGTGTGGGGTCTTGGTGCCCCTTGCAAGTGAATTATGGAGACCCAACAAAACCATTGAGGAGGTGGTTGCAGGGGAATTCCGACGAGTTGTCACTGAACTTCGAGAGCAAGGGTGGAATTAGACTCCCAGACCAAGTTTCTCTTTCGCATTGATTGCATTGCGGGCCAACAAGTGCCCTAATTGTCTCTTGTTCCGCGAAATCGCGTCGAGCGCCTTCATCATTTTTCGGTCAGCAACATGCTTGCATTTTTTTCGTCTTCACCGTACTTTTCTGCGCGAAACCCACAACGGGTGTAATCCACGTCATGTTGCATGGCGACCGCATCAAATGGACCTGTAGGTTTTTGAAATATTTCCAGAATTTCCCCTGGTTCAGGGTTGTAACTCAGTTGCTCGTCAAGCGAATTGTAGGGCGCAGTCTAATGATGCCTCCCTTTTGGCGCCGGCAGTATCCCGATCATTGAATGAATGTCCACATCCTTTACGTCGAGATCAGGCCTGTCAGTTTTGTAACGGATGTTGGGGCGCACCTTCGTGGAAAGCTGGTCCAGCAGCTCGCTGCCGACTTTTTCCAAAACTGGAGTGGCCTTGCGTAGCCCTAAGTTGATGGCCCTTTTCTGCAGATTTTTGCTGCGCAGCGCCTCAGAAGCGTAATAGCGGCCGGCTTCCACCCCTTTTTCGCAAGGAATGGAATTCCTTGTTGCAAAGTGAAGTCGAGCGCAGTTCCCGCAAGATCAGACAAAACACCAGTGCCCTCTGCTCGAGAGGGCCCCGTCAGTTTTTCCGCAAGAAGCGGGCTTTTGTTATGCCGCAAACGCGCACTTGGCTTTTCCCAGTTTTCGGTCGTTTTTGGTCATGACAGCTCTTTCAGACCCAGGTACGTTCGGGGTTTTGCGTTTGTCCCGCACACAATACCAATCGGTCATTGGTCAAGGTATATTTATAAAATAATTTTTCACAACCCGCTTGTTGTGGTGTACATCGTCGGAAAACATTTTGAGAATGTCTTCGTAACTCGTCCCTTTGTTGCGTTCATTGAGGAAAAGCAGGTAATAGTACCCACATCTCAAACTTCAGATTCACTGTATTTGGTTGTCATTACGGAGAAAGGCTTTGTGGCCCAGCTTTCTCATTTCCTGCTCCCATTCGTTTGGAGATGACATCCCGAAGGATCCAACAGCAAACCCAATCTGTCCCCAAGCTTCCGTCCGCAATCATCCAGGTTGATGATGCAGGGTGAATGGTGCAGGGGTTTGGCCTCGTTGCGTGAGAAGATGCCCTTGAGTGGAATACCGAGATATTCGCACCAATTCAGCTGGTCAACATTACAAAGCGGAACGTCCTTGAACCTCATTTTTTCCCCTGGTCGGCCATCATCGGGCGCTCCTAGTCTTCACACCGGCCGAAGACGGGTGGGCCGCGACCCTGGACCGGCGTGGGCGGTGCCGGAAGGCGGAGATGGGCAGAACGCCGCGCCCGCGATGGTTGCAAGCGGGTTCTCTTCCCCAACATTTTTTGGACAAGGCTGATGGCGAGAGGGATGCCAAAGGAATCCAGCATGCCAAGAAAACCACCATATTGTGCGGCACCACCACCGCGGACAACACCCTTTCCAAGAAGATATTGTTCCAGAGCCTTTTTCTGCGCGGGGGACAGCATCTGCACGAGTTTGTAAAAAAAACAAACTGCACCTCTTGAGGTCTGAAGCCGCTTCCGAAAATCTTTTTCAAAACCCTTTCTGCGCCGAAGCTGAGACCGGCCATTCCCAAAGCCTTAACCGCGGGGGTCAGCAAAGGCCGCCCCAGACTGAGCGCTGTGGAAAAGAGGTTGCCGCCGCGCTGAAAAGTTTTGGACATCTGTGTCTTGCTTATCGTAACATCCGCGCCATGACCGGCGCTGGCGGCCCTTTTCAGTCGGTTTATTTGTGTGGCGGTCAACAAAAGATCGTTGCCCTTTCCAATCTGTTCCGGTTTGACACGCAGAGTCACAGCCGCTCTTTCTTTTGCGGCTTTCATGAGACTGTCTCCCTGTCCGTCAGTCAGAGCGATCTTGAATGGGTGATACACCGTCGGCATCTTATATCAAAGAACAAAATTTCTGTGGGGACGATCTCAAACAACAACTAACTCGTTGCCAATCTGTTATATGACGACCTCTTCCTCGTTCAGGACGGTGGCGAACAGGCGGTAGTCTGCCGTGGCGGCCTGGTTCAAGCGGTAGCGCAAAACCAGCTTCTTTTCATCCCCAGTCATGCTCTCCTTTGTCGGCCGGAGATCGAAATAGACGATGGGGTAAAGTGGTTAGTAGTTGGCCACATTCAGCTGGGTGCCGGTGTTGACATCGTTTCTCCTGTAGCTGTATTCCATCAGGTCTCGGCGTATCCGTATTTCATCTTCCCCATCGTACTCCAGTTCAGGATATAAGGTCGATCCGTACTGAAGGCGGCAAGTTGGAAATTTCGGTCCTCCATCGAGAGCGAAGGTGTGGAAAACGTAGGGGTTGGCTGTGGTGACTTGCACACTCGCTACCTTTTGTATGAAAACGAACACTTGCTTCGCGCTTTTGACTCCCGCGCTTATCAAACACTGCCCCCCCCCCCCCCAGCGTCCCGTCGGTCGGTGCCGGGTATCAGCGTCTCCTTCATGTAGCGCCATTGGGTGGGTTTCAGAAAGTTTTTATTCACGATCTTCTGCCCCTCACACGCAAACATCAACTTCGGCACCCAAAGCTCAAACAGCTTGACGACAATCTGGTGTTTGGCGGCAGCGGGACCCCTGAAAAGTAACTCGTTATCCTGCTACAACTGTATTTCAAACTGCAGCTGCATCGGGGGGAGGAGTTTGTCAGACAACTCCTCCAAGAACGAATACCTTTTGGGAGGGATTATAGTTTTAACCGTCTTTTGTGGGTCTCCTTGTGAAAGAAGCGCGCGCGCGCGGATGCCGAGGTTGGTTGCGGCGGCGCTCGTCACAGTAGTGTTGTCATTGTCGAGATACCAAAACTCATCTTTTGCCACACTGTGTGAGTAGTCGTCGGAGAACTCCAGTAGGTCTTTGATGAAGGCGACTTTGTGAACGTCGTTGGCTTCGTACAGGGGTCTCCGGCAGATTTCACCTTCATGTTCTCAATGAGAGAGAAGGATCCGTTGACCGGCGCCGACGCCACGTCAGCGGCCACCAAACCCCCCTCGGCCTCACCTGCAGCTCGTACTGCACCCGGAAATAAGCGTTGTACCAGTCAAGAATAACGTCTCGGTCTTTAACATCGATAACCAACCCCTTTTCAGTTGCTTTTGGGACTGCCTGTTCAGCTGCCTTTGCGGCGGCCTTTTTCAGGGCAGGCGCGGCCACTTTTTTGAGCTGTTTGCCGATGGCCATGAGGGTGTCGCGGACCACATACATACACACGACCCTTTGTGTCTCAAGCGGTACCGACCGGTACGCGTATCGTAAAATTTCATCCACTCGCTCGGTCGGTTCATGTTGTGCGTTCACACGGATATACTTATGTGGAAATTTTATATTATATGGTCTCCCGAATCATAAGATCCAATGCCACGTCGGCGTCGTTGAGGTCGAGGACATTGTTCCGCCCGTCGGTGACCCTGATCCTCACCGCGTCGATTCGGGATTTGTTGATCGGGTGGAACTTGGGGCGGAGGGGATCTTTCGTGAAAGGGTAGCTGACCTCAAGATTGGCCGTGGAAAAGGAGAACAGAAGATCACTTGGCGCTTCATTCGCCGCCGCGTTATCAGGTCGCAATGCAGGAACACTCAGTCGACGCTCCTCGTGATGTCGGGGATCCTGTCCCCCTTGAAGGTCGTGGCGTTTTTCAAAACCTTCTTGTCGAAACCCAGCAGTTTTCCAAAATCGCCAGTCGTGAGGTCAAGTTCATACCCAGTGGCCACCCCAATCAGGACCCGCGTGATGGCGTAATCAAAGTACAGGCTGAAGACGCGGTGGGGTCAACAAAACCACTGTGAGTCTTCAAGAAGCGATTGATGTCAGTATAGTCGTACATCCCATCCGGGAGGGTCAGGGTTTTCGAAACTTCCTCCGACTTCCGCCATTTTAGTGTGTTGTTGTTGTATTCAGCCGCGACGTTGTACCAGGAGTAGCCCATGGTGATGAGGCTGTCGAGCACCGCCTCGTAGCCTCGGCTGCTGTCGAGCAGGATTGGTGGGTGGAAAACTATCTCGAAGTCGTGCGACTTTTGGTTGGCACCGTTTCGTTGCAGCTTCGCGAGGCTCGAGTCGAGCAGCAGGTGAAACATCTCTGCGGCCTTTGGAATTCGTTGATGACACCAAGTCGGAGGAGATTTTGGACCTAAGCAGAAACCTCTTTGTGGAGCTTCGACGAAGAGTTGCCAGCCTGCATCGAACCAAGGCCCATATACAGGCGGTCGATCATTTTGTCGGCGGTCTTGCCAAACCTGCTGCCTCTGTTTCCCAGTCTTCCCATTCAGGCCATAATTCTGGTGCTTCCTCGTCCTTCGGAGCTTCAATCGCGAGCCAGCGCGACTTAATAACTTGTTCCCAATCTGTGGTGGGCCGGGCTCTTGTTTTCTTTCGGTGGGGATCGTTTGTGCCCCATTTTCCCTCTTGCAGCTGTTTGGGCGAAAACCCCTCCCGCCGCCTTCCCCCACTTCGGCGGGCATAAATCTCTTCTTGGGCTCTTCGAAGATCTGCCACTGAAAAACCGTGGAATGGGGAATTTTTACCTTTCACTCTGCAGTTGGGGTTATCCCCAAATTTTGTGAGGAGCTGGTTGATTGTTTGTAATTGGACAGATTCGCTTGGCCCTTCGAGCAAGCCAGTCACCACCGGTTCCCCCAGGTTTGGCGCTGGGTGGTGGTGGTGCTGTGGAATCTTCACCATCACCGCTGGCCTCTTCCATTACTGGTGGTGGTGGTGGTGGAAAAAACTCATCTTCTTCCTTTTCGGGGGTTGGCGGCGGTGTCGGAGGAGACGTTTCGGCCTCCGGCCTGAAATCATCCCAATCGAATGGGTTGATTCGGTCGAACTCATCCATTGCGTAGTCGGGTCCGTCCGCCTCTGCCACAGGCGCCTGCAAACCTCGGTCCAACCTCCTTGTGACCGGTTTGAGAAGCTTTTCGGCCTCGACCTGGCCAAACTCCCTCGCGATTTTGTTTCTTTTGTATTTACGACGGATCTCCTGCTCCTGTTTCTCGACTTCAGCTTCAGGTTCTGCCTGTTACCTCTATTTCTTCCAAGACATGGCGCTTTTCCCGCCTGTATATAAAGAGGAAAAAATGAAAATCCCAAATTATGATCCCGTCGTCGCGGTCACAAACGGTTTCAGGCAGTGGCACCCCTCTATTCCCGCCGATGTTTTTCGGATGTTGATCTGCGGGTTCAAGCAATTCAGGCAAGACGAACATCCTGCTGCACATGCTCTACGAGATGCTGGAGTTCGACAAAGTCTTTCTCTTTTCCAAAAACCTCCACCAAAACAAGCAAAAAGCGCACTTGCGTTACTTTGCCGAAAACATTGACCTGAAGGTGGGTTACGAAGTGATCGAGGCTCCAGGCGACGAAATCATTCCGCTGGAGGACCTGCCTCCTGACAACCAAAAAATCGTCGTTTTTGACGACTTGGTGTGCGAAAAGAACCAAAACGACATCATAAACTATTTCAACAACGGCCGGCACAGAAACTGCAGTGTCATTTCTCTCACCCAGACCTATTACAAGGTCCCCAAAAACATCCGGGACAACTGCAGCCATTTCTCCCTTTTCAGTTTCCTCCCGAGGGAAAACAAACGAATCGCCGACGAGTTGGGCGTGCCCCCTGTTCTGCTGGACCGCGCCACAGACAAAAAGTTTTCCTTCTTTTACTACGACAAACCACAAAAATTGATGAAGACAATTTTGATAAAATAATATAATGGGGTGGTTTGCCAAGTGGCGCGGAACCTTCAGAAGACACGGAGCGACGGCGGCATCGACATGGGCTTTACTGAAAATCGACAGGAGCACCCCAAGGACAGGTCTTCTTGACGCGGGGGGTCATCAGATGGAAAATCTGGGCCCGCCAGCCGGCCCCCTTGATGCGGTCAGTGAAAGTTATGTTACAGCCACTTTTGCCCAACTTGACGGAAGCGCCCCGATGACGGACATGGGGGAGAATCTCATCACCAACATGGGTTACCCCAAAGGCATCCTCGATACTACGAACAAAAGCTATGCTGACTCGCAAATCGACCTGTGTTTGAAACGCGACGGGACAAACTCAGCGTGGGGCGATTTGGAAATGGCCGGGTATGCATTCAAGATTTGAAAGACGCCGATTCAAGGACGCCTGCTCACAACGCCGTCAACAAAAAATATCTGGACGAGAGTTTGCGAACAAAAATAAGTGACACTTTGCAACGGAATTTGAACGCGAACAACAACGCAATCGTGAATCTTGCACCACCCCCCCCCCCCTTTGAACTCAATGACGCAACGAACAAAGAGTATGTGGATGAGTATTTTTCCCATCGAGATGGCACACAACCAATGTATGGAGATCTGTAGATGGCTTTGCAAAACATCACTTCTTTGCACGATCCAGCCAACAACACTGACGCGGCGACAAAAAAATACGTGGACAATTCGTTGAACAGCTTGCTGAAAAAGGACGGCAGTCAACCCATGACCACAAAATCCCCACTCTCGAAAATCCGGTCAACGAAACGGACGCGGCAACGAAGGGTTATGTGGATCATTCGCACCTTTCTCAGTCCGGCGGGCAAAAAAATCAATTCGCCTACCTCATGGACGACGATGACGACTCCTCGTCCGAAAACAACATTGTGGTCCACGGGATAGTCGACTGCCCAACCTCCTCACACGGGGTCAAAAAGAACGCCTATGAATTCACTCTCACCAAAGACGAGGGCAGCGATGATTACCGCTCGCGGATCGGTTTCAATCTCTTTCCGCTGCCGAAAAGGTATTACACATTCGAGGTTGAGTACTTTCCGCCGGAAATGAAAACTGTGTCCGTGAGGGCGAGCGCCAACGCCATTTCCGTCACGAGCCAAACCACGCGTACCTTCAGCAGCTACACAAAAACCCTCACTCATTTCCACCGGTGGAGTGACACCACTCTCAACCATATTTACCTTGATCTGCACGGCAAGACAACAGGTTCAACCACGGGTCAACTCGTTGTTTATGGAGTTTCTGGGTACGTTTCTAGCGTGGGCTCTGGTGTCTTTGACACATTTTGGACTGTCGACGGTGGAATGATGGCCATGGAAGTACCTTTAAACGTAAATGGATAGCTTGTCGTGGCACCAAAACTGGGAACCGACTTGGATTTGAATAACAAAAAGGTTCGCAGCGGCACCGTGGATCTGTTTCGAGGGAGCGTTGTTTTAGGTGGAATGGTAAAGGTGTCCTCCCTGGACCTGGGTGGTTTTCCCCTTTATCAACCGAAACTGGGTGAAGATTTGGATTTGAATAGCAAATATGCAATTATAATCGATGAAAATGCGGCATTGTTTGGTGGAACAGACGGGCGGATGACAGTGATGAATGACTTGAACATGACAAGTTATTTGATTCTTCAACCAAAATTGGGTGGATATTTAAATTTGAATGACCACTGGATTTACAACAATGACCGCCAATTGTTCAGCACGAGCGCCCATGGGCTGGCAATGCAAAATGGTTTGAACATGAATGGACAACCGAAGTTGGATGATGATTTGGATTTGAATGGCCAGGCTGTTTATAACAATAACGAAGCTTTATTCAGTTACTGGGGTAAGGCTGTCCGATTTTCAAAACCTGTTATTACACCTGGGTTGGTTTACAAGATAGGAAGTAATATTCTTGCTGGCGCATTTTCAAATAGGTAGACGGTTTTCACCATGCGCTCGTTGTGGACTCCGTTTAATTCTTTCTTCTCATATTTCATTGGTTGTCATTTGTATTTTCAGCGTGACTGCTCTTTAAATAAATCAGGGTTTTTGAATATTTATACGACCAGAAATGGGAATGGAAAACGAATGTTTTAAGGCACCATCAAACATGGGGCGAGCGACGTGGTTGTATCGTTTGATGGAGTGTTAATCCCTTTGCAGTTACGAGGTTTAACCACACTGACTTATAAAACTACAGGCCGAAGTTTGGTTAATGTGAGGCTCATCGCCGACTTCTTTGCGTAAATTTTCATCTTCAAATATAATGGCCAGTGACCGACCAAAGATATGTGTGTTTGACTTCAACCACATCGACCCCTCCCTTAATGGGGACACTGTCGAGATGCTGAAAAAGCTTTACGCCTTCTACCACAAGAAACATTGAGGCTACGACAAGCTCTTTCACAGCTTTCAAAGAAAAAACCTGTTTTGCAACGTGGTGGCTGGAAAGGCCATCATCTCCTCTGCAGTTGCATGGGGCATTACCCTGAACCCGATTGTGTTTGCAGCTTTGACTGCTTTCAGACTTGTCGTCAGAGGTGCGGAAAGCTTCAAAAAATACGACAAAAAGGCTTAGAGGGCCAACTTCGCTCGGCTCGAATACAAACATATTCTGGACGCGATCCGCTTCCACCCCAAGGGGGAGCTTTTCAATGCAAAAGCATTTCTCGACAGGCTGAAAATGGTTGACGACTTCGTAAGCGACCACTGCATGGAAATTCCTGAAAAAATCCTGGCAAAGTATGCCAAACGTTTCGTCGCGGAGTCATAGACACGGAGTCATTCATGTTGTTCGATTCAAGTCGCACCACTACTCATCGAACCTTTCTTCCGCCCGGCGTCGTGTTGCCGGGCAATTTTCTTCGACGGCCGGAAAGAGGCGCGCGAGACTTTCTTTTTTGCGCGGCCAAATTTTTTCTGAAACCGTTTGGAAGAAATCATTCAGAAAGCAAATGAAATTCACCGACCTGGGAAAGAAAACTTCCCTGAAATCACGCATGAGACCCCCAAAAACTTTCAGCGAAACGGGTCGTAAACTTCACGCCCACCATCTGAAATGGCGTTGACGGCGTCGAATATTCTGTGTTTTTTGAGATAATTGCGAAGGTGGGTGTATGAAACGGGGTTGGCTGCCCACCCCATCTCCTCCCTGGTTTTGGTTGGGGTGGCGAGCTCCTCAACCCTTTTGGCAACTTTGGCAAACAAGTTCGAAATTCTCATGGTCCTCAACCATATTTTTCCCGCAGCACACCCTTCTGTTTGCGATCGCGTTCGCATTCGCCATCTTTCCCACTGTTTTATAGGTTCCAATGGAAAAAATTCCTTCCTCAAAGCAGGAAAAGCGCCTTTAAAAATTTACTACAGCCCGAACGGTTATTGGAAAGGGTTTGCCGCAGTGAAAAAACTGGCCCAAGCTGCAAGAGTCTCGGAAACTGTGGCTAAACAATGGTTGCAAAAGCAGGCGCTTTGGCAGATCTTTCTTCCCGCACCGCGGCTTGTTCCTCGGCCGATGTTTGACGTGCCAACACCCAACGCGGTGCACCAAGCCGACCTGCTCTTCATGCCGCACGACAAGGTGGGGCGCAAAACTTTCAAATACGCGTTGACTGTGGTCGACGTGGCGAACCGCTTCAAGGCAGCTGAGCCCCTGACCTCGAAAAATTCCGACGAAGTGGCGCGGGCCTTTGAAAGGATTTACAAGCGTGGAGTTCTCAAATAGCCAAGGCTGCTGCAGGTGGACCCGGGACGGGAGTTCATGGGGGTTGTTTCCAGAGTCATGGACGCGCATCGAACGAGCATTCCCGTTGGGCATGTGGAAGTGCACCGCGACCAGGCGATTGTGGAACGCTTCAATCGCACTCTTGCTGAGCGTCTGTTTTGGCACCAGTACGCTGTCGAAATGCGACTGCCGAAGGGTGTGCGGTCTGTTGTGTGGGTGGCCAGGCTTCCGAGGGTTGTGGCTGCTCTCAACAACCAGACCACGCGGCTGACAGTAATGAAACCCGCAGATGCGATCCGAGAACAGTCTGTATTTGCACAGCCTGCAACTCCGTATTTCAGACTTGTTGGAAAGGCTGCAAAAAGGTTCTCTGCTGACGTGGAAGTGCGCTATCTGTTTCAACCCGGCGAGTTGGAAGGTGGTGCTAGAAGGGCCACAGATCCTGTTTGGTCTTTGAAAACTTTTTCACTCGAGAGAGCCATGATCAAACCCGGGCAACCTGTGATGTATTGGCTTTCCCACCCGCGCCAAGGCGCAGCTTTGTCCGGGAAGAGTTGACCGTTGTTCCCCCACATACCGAGTTACCCCCAACAAACCCTGGTTAACGGGGGTTTCCCACGTCGGGGTGGGGAAGGTGATATTCGATGGGTTTTGTGTGAATCCCATCAGGCAGCACCCACCGCTTGTCGTAGTACGCACTCAGTCCCAGCTTCTGCTGCACGTAAGTCACCATCCGCCCGTCTCTCATTCGGAAGCCTATGTTCGTCGCCATGTCTTTGTGCCCCTCGATTGCCGCTTTGAAACGCTACCACTTGATGGTGTTTTGCCTCTGTTTTATCCCTTTCGTGCTGAACTTGCTTTTGCCCCGTCGACGTCCACATAATAACACTTTGAGCAGGGCGCGATCATTCGTTGGCCCTCACACTCCAGCTTGAACAGTCCTAGAGTGTGGCTGCCACTTCTTCTTTTCCACCTCGAACTGGGCCCTCATCTAAGGCTTCACAACGTCTTCCAACTTGGCGCCAGAGATCGTCATGTGGTTGCTGTCCGTGTCCATCTGGATCAACTCGAAGTCGCGGCGGTCCACGAACCTGTCCAGGAAGTCATTGTAAAACTCGAGCATTCGGAGCTTGGCCAGTTGATACACAGCGATACCAACCTGGAACGGCCTTCTGATCTTGATCCGCGGCTTCCGGCTTTCCAGCTCGTACGCTACCCCAATTTCTTCGAGGTCAGAGCGGAAGGCGCTCCGCAACGCTTCGTCGACAACCTTTTCATCCTTCGTGTAAATAAGGTTGGTTTGTTTCTCCAAAGCTTCGATCATCTTCCCGTACGCGCTTTTGCCCAAGAGTTTGAACACATCAGCCAACAAGGCCTTGCTTTTATCTGCATCCCCTGTTCGGCGCGCCGCCGTCACCTGCTCCACGAACCAGGTGAAAATATTCTTCGGTTGGTAATTGATTGCTCTGTGAACTGCTGTGATCTCCACTCCATGGTCGATGTACCAACGGAGAAGTGGGGCTTAGACCAACTTTTTTCTGCAGACAGGACCCCACCAACTTTCTTCGATCCCCACGGATTCTGCCTGTGCGCCGCAAATACTCCAACTTGTGATCCGACACAGCTTCCTTTGGTACCTGCTTGTTAATGAAGAAGGGGCACATCTCTTCAAACTTGGGAAGTAAAAGCTCTGGAACTTTCAAATTCACTTCTTCGAACCCAAACCAAGTACCCTTCCGCAACCTTTGCGCCAGCCTGGGGGTCGCTCTGACCCTCTCCTCTTAAGGGGCATGAATCACCTGTTCTTGCCCGCAGGGCATGTTCTGAAGCATCGTTGGCAAGTACAAGGCGTTGGCGTCGTAACCCTAAATTATTCCACAAGGTTTTGGTTTTCCGGCTTTGTGTGAACGAATCAGACTAACACCCACTTCGTAGTGGCGGGTGAATACAAGACTCGGGCCTCCGACCACAGGTCCGTTCAACATTTCATAAGCATCTTTGCAAGGGCTTCACAGCTCCGCTCCCCGCTCAAATGCTTCCCGCATCAAATAGTGAAGGCTGACTCCTGGGATGCTTAAAGCGTCGTTCAAAATGTCAATTCCCTTTTCGGTGTAGAAGGCTCGCATTTTGTCCAACGCTTCGAGACAGAGGGCGACATCCAGATAGTTGTAACAGCGCAGCCAGTCTGCAAAGGTCCTCATTTCCTTTTCTTTGAAAACACGAACACACCCTTTCCATTCCTTCGGCGTCAATAGCCACTCTCCTTCAGAGATGAATACCACTCGAGATGGTCTGGCAAACCGGGATAATCGACCTTGTCTGGGCTGTCAAACCACGACTTAACGGCCCGAAACCGTAAGCCTTCACCCACAGATCGTAGCTGGTTCCCTGCCCCAAATAGTTGATTATGTCGAGGAAGCGAAACTTCGGAAGAAGGAGGAACATTAAGTTGTTTGCTTCTTTGGCCACTCTCACTTTTTTTGTTTCAGCGAGGTACTTCGCCAAATGTTCTTTCACGAGATTCAAGTCGTAGCGGCCAGAGTTGAAACCCAGCACGGGCACTTCGTTGCGCCACCTCGCGATTTTGGCTTGTTGGTCTTTAGGCAACAAGTTGAAAATGTCTGGAATGAAAACCCTTCTGTCTTCCTCCCGAATTCTTTTTCCCCGCCGTTCGATGTCTTTCACAAACTTGCGGATCAGCTCATTTGGGTCTCTGTCGCAGATGTGTGTTGGTTCGCGTTCAAGTGTGTCCCCGATTGAGAAACAGATTGGTTTGTGACTATTACGAATGTAGAGTGTAGGTGTTGGGTCCTTCCTCCTGGTTTTGTCCCCATATGCTTCGAAGTCGAAGATAATCGCATGAGGATAGTTTCTTGTGAAAACGGGGGACAGTGCCTCCTGTGTTTGCTTTACTTCAGAAGCCCAGGCTTCAACTACATGAACCCCTGCATCTTTGAGTTTTTGTGTTCGTTGAAGAGTTTCTTGGAATAGTTCTTCTCTTGTTTTTGCGGCATTTGTGATTTTAGTTTCACGATCGCGGTAACAATTTGGGCAGCCGTGCCAGTAACACCCATGGTATTGGAAAACTGTTTTTGTTTCAAGGTGAAGCCCATCCACTGGGCGCCCCAAAATCCAAGGCTCACCTCCATGTCCACATTGAGCGTGATGGATATGAATTCCTCGTTCACGGGCTTGTTGTTCTACCCAGTGGATTGCTTTAGATGAAGCGGTTGATTTGGGAAAGAAGGCCTTCTCAAACGTGGTTTGTGGTTTTTCAACTTTTTGGGACATTCCACCACGGTTTCTCCTCGAGAGCATGTTACGATGTGTCGTTGCAAATTAATTGCTTTTGTAGATCTTGTTTGGCAATGAGGACAAATGTAATTTTGCCCCAACTTTTCAATTTTCTTCACAACAAACGCGTGCCCCTCAAAGACACCAATCGTGAGAATGTTTGTAAGTTTTGGGTTGGGGTTTCGAAGAAGCCACCAATTTATTTCATCCCCTCTTTTCTCAGGTTCATAAACACGAATACCAAACCATTCAGAAAACGGTTTTCCATAATTAAAATGCTGTTCTACTTTGTCAAGCACATCAAGTGAAGTTTTTTGGCTATCTCTTGGAACAGTTTCAAGTTGGTAAAAACTCTTTGCTAATCCCCTTGCCCTTTTTGTACTTCTGTCTGGTCTGGCTCCTTGATGAACAGCAAGACATCTCCAAAGGCAAAGGTTATCTTCAAATGTATCCAAACACACCACTGGTCCATGACGACTGTGAGCCAAGGCACGCAACCATTCTGGTAAAGGGCCTGTCCTCAACAACGGTTGACGAGTATTAACAATCTTCACAAACACATCAGAGAAGCAATCAAAAGTCCACCTTGTGTTTGGTCTTTCAATCCCATTCTGTCCCAACCGCTCCTCTTCTTTTCGGCGCAGCCATGTTCTGGCATCATCAAGCCCTTTGACCCATCGCGAATCATCTCTTCGATTTTTGTATAATAATAGCAAGGAAACGTCATCAATGTTTCTCAACCAATACGAATATGAATGTCTGATGTATTTTGAAGTACCCGCAATCTCACTTATTCTATTCATAAAAGTTTGTGTTCGATTTCTGTTGAGATTTTCACTGATCGTCCATTGCACGAACCGACGACCGCTTTTTATTTCCACCACGTCTTTTTCAGGATCTCCAAACACGGTCGCGAGTAATGTTTGATAATTTGTTCGTTGATCTGCCCCCACAGGGGGGAACAGCGGGTCAAACTCCCCAAAATCTCACGTTGTCGTGCAGGTGTCATGGCCCGACTATGAAGGGGTGAAAAATTTTCGCGAGAAATTAATTCCTTCCGAGGGCAGCGACGGGGGCCGCTTTCTGCGCGCCGTAGGGACTGGTCGCACCAAATTCGACATCTACCCCATACCCCCTCTCTCTAAATGGGTGGCCCTCGGTGCTTTGCCCACTCTCCACTCAGGTTGCCTCTTCATTCAATGCTGCTCTCATGATGTTAGCTTTTTTTGGTTCCCTTCTGAGTAGTAGGAGTGAGTCGATTCAATACAACTGGAGCGCAGCATCCCCGACGAGCAAGGCGAGGAGGGGTGCTGCGCGGAAGTGCCCCTCGTGAGAGAGGTCAATGATTACGAAAGATTATACTCCTCAGATGTCCTAGGGTAAGAGACCGAGGGGAGAACGATTAACTCGACGTCCTTAAAGAGTTCAAGGATGACGTAACGAGACAGCAAGATGAAAGATATCAAGTAAGAGTACCACGGATCCCTGGCAGCGCTCTAACGAGTTATCCCAAAATCAGAAACTTAAAGAAGAATATGAGAAGATCATCGAAGATCAACTGAGAGACGGCATACTAGAGAGAGTACCAGAGGAATCAAGTGGAGAGCGAACCTTTTACTTGCCTCATAAGCCTGTTGTAAGAGGCAACGCCACAACCACCAAAGCGCAGTGAGAATGGTTTTTGATGCCAGTGCTAAACCTTACCTCACCTGGCAAACAGTGTGAATGATTGCATGCATACTGGCCCTTCCTTGCAACCCCTCTTGTGGGACATTCTGGTACGAGCACGCATGTCACCATGCATGTACTTGTTACTGGGAGACATTGAAAAGGCATTCCCCCAGATCAGTTTGAAAGAATAAGATAGAGAAGCATTTCGGTTCTTATTCAACATCACCTCAAAAAACAACATTTCCGATTTACAAGGGTGCCGTTTGGAGCTGAAGCCAGTCCCTTTATGCTCGCCGCTACATTGCAACACCACTACGTTTGCCAATCAGAGGAACTCAGCGAGACTGTCAAATTGCTTAGAGAAAACAAGTATGTAGACAACTCGATGAAAACAAGACATGTATTAGAAGGCCTGAAGAAGTTCAAGGAAGAAGCCACTCAGATCTTAGGAAATGCAAAGTTTCCAGTCCATAAGTGGGAGTTCAACGTCGCTGCTCTCGAAAGTGAGAACATGCCTAATCCAGGAAAGATACTGGACACATCTGGGACAAGAGAGAAGATACGCTTATAATCCAGGTGCCGAAACATTGCGATCAAGCTCCACTTACGAAGAGATGACGCGTTAGGAATTATATCTCCCACCATGGTTGAAGGGAAACGCATGTACAGAGATGCATGTGATGAAAGCAAGAGCTGGAATATAGGAGTGTCATCATCCTTAGCTAAAGACTGGAACAAGTGGATGAAGCAACTACAAGATGTGAAGATTTCCTGAAGTCTGATACGAGAGAACACAACGGTCGAAGGAGTTGACATCCACCAGTTTGCTGACGCAAGCGGGTTGGCCTGTTCCACTGCAGCTGTCGCAGTAATTAACCAAGGACCCATGAACGTCAAGGGCCTCCTAGCATCAAAGTCGAGAATATCCAAGCGGAACACATCAGTAGCAAGACTGGAGCTGATAAGTGGCCACATGGCAGCAAACATGGCGAAGAATCTTCGTCAAGCACTGAAAGAATAGCCAGTAAGGTCTGTTACAATTTGGATTGATAGCTTGGTAGCTCTCCAATCCAGGGAAGTCATGGAAGATCTTTGCCGCTAACAGAGTTAAGAAGATTGCTTAGATATCTGGAGAAGTCGGGATCCAATGGAAATAATGCCCTCGTGGGATGAACTTGGCTGATTTAGAAAGCAGGGGAGCCTCGCTTACCAAGATGATAAGTAGTGAGTGGTATACAGGACCGCAGGCCTGAACAACCGAAACTGACAAGCACTAGGGGCTCAAGAGGAAGAGCATCCCTCTAACGAGATTATGCTGTTCTCTGCTGAAGAGAAACGAGATGTGTGGGAAGACTTTCTTAGCGGCCCGAAAACCGTACTGGAGCACTCTCAGAATTTACTGCATGGGCGTTGCGATTTGCACACAACAGCTTAGCCAGACTGCGTGAGGAGAAGGGAAGACAGGGACCCTTGAACACGGGAGAAATCATGAACGCCAGAGATCACTGGGTGAGAAGAGAGCAGGGGAAGATTCCGAAGGATTTGGAGAAGCCAGGGTCGAAACTGCGCAAGGTGGAGGGAAGGAACATGCTTAAGTGCGTTGGCAGGATAGAGAATTACAGACCCACTTACCTTGAATAGCGACTGTTCGTGCAAAAGCTCATCCGACACACACATGAACGAATAATGAACTTGGGAACCGCCACCACGATGGCAGCTATTAAAGAACTGTGGTGGATACCGAAACTGAGATCCTTGGTCAAGAGAACGATACGCCACTACAACATTTGCAAGGTGTCCGCTGCTAAACCACTCAAGGGAGGAGCCATAGTCCCCTTACCAAGATTTCGGTTCGGAGTTGGCAGACCCTTTCAGCACACAGGGGCTGATTTTGATGGACCACTTGTTTACAAAAGGAGCAAAACCGAAGAAGGAAAGGCTTACATTCTCATATTCACCTTCGAAGTTCTACGGGCAGTACACCTTGAGGTGACTAAGACCCAAACAGCCGAAGAATTCCAAGGGAAACTCAACGCATTTATCACCCGGAAGACAAGACCACAACGGGTGGTGTCCGACAACGCAGCCGTATTCAAGACAACCGCGGATTGGATCTGGATAAAAAAAGGCGAAGTGAGCAGTTACAGGATTTCCTTGCCGTTCAAGAAATACAGTGGCAGTACAACTTAGCCAAGTCGCCATGGTGGGGAGGGGTTTTATGAGAGACTCCTGAAGGATGTCAAGAGGACCTTGTACAAAACGATGGGGGAAAAAACATCTCACATTCGAACAGCTTGAGGTAGTGGTCATGGACATTGAGAGGCACATGAATAATCGTCCATTGACATACGTCGAAAGTTATGGTGGGGAAGACCAAGTTCTGACACCAAACCTTGCCACGTGGGGTCAAGACGCATAAATTCTGGAAGACATCGAAGTTGAAGATGATAAGCTAACGAGATTCCACAGACGACTGCAAAATGCTAAACGAAGTGCATGGAGTTGTCGGCAGAAGGAATACCTTCGAAGCCTCATGGAAAGTCATCGAGTCAAGCGACTTGACTCGCAGCCACCAGAAGTCGGAGAAATCGTGCTCATTCTAGGAGAAGAGAAAACCGAGGACGCTGGAAGAAGGGTAAGGTAATCCGAATCGTGAGAGAAGTACATGGCGTGGCGAGGGGTTTGATCCTGCTACACAAGGGAAGGCGATTGGAGAGGCCAATACAGTCTGTGTGTCCCTTAGAAATACGAAGTGTGGAAGGTGAACCAGAGCAAGACCCTAATGGACGTGGAGCAGAGGCAGCTAGAGAAAGAAGAAGAGCAGCTGTAAACTCGGAAACTCGAATTAGGGAAATGTTCAGAGACAATGACTAATACTTGAGTAGATCGCAAGTGTAGTAAAAATTGTGAACCAGTTTTTAGGGGAGCGTGACCTGAAGTGTTTGTGACCACATTGTTTGTGGAAACGTGACCGGATGTGACATTATGTAAGATAAGTTTTGACATCTAAGTAGTTGAAATCGGAGCTGATTTTATTGGGGGATTAGGGACGCAAGAAAACACAAGTTGTAGATTGCGAGAATTGAAAGGAATAAGTGTGGATTTGTCGATTACACGGAGCGAGATAAGTGTACCCTAACAATTCGGTACACTTCACATGACATGGCTAGTGTTCTCACGATAAATCAAGCCCGGACTTTAAAACCATGTCACTAGCGATATGCTTAGAAAGACACCTAAAAGCCGTAAAATTCATAAATTTTCCCAAGGTTAGCTGACGAATACGTTGTGTGAGCCACACTGCCTGATCGACATAACATACCTTTGACAAAGAGACGGGATAAAAAGCAGTTTCAATTCTTTTTGTAGGTGATCGTTCCCCATTTCTGTGTGACCTCTTCAATCTTATGCTTTCTTATATCATCAATTTCCTCGATGAGTTCAAACGACTGGTTTCATATATTATTCATTGGCTCATTATTCCCCCACTGCGCCAAACTGTTAGGGTCTGAAACAATACCATATCCGACTTTGTAAGAAATTAACTAGCTGATGGCGGATGGCAAAGTCAAAACATGTATGTCGGGAATTCAGTAGGGCCTAAGCTCCAATATGTCACGCAATATGTCTCGATATGTCAGCATTTCTCCAATGCTCATTGTAATATACTTTTTGTTTATTACTCTTTTCCCATCCGTGATCCGATCCGATCCGTGATCCGTGGTCCGATCCGATCCGATCCGATCCTGATTTTGTCGACGCCGATTGTCGGGGGGTTCATCGGTAAGCGACTCAAAACACCATAAAACGCGAAAGACCACCAGCATAAGGTAAGTGATCTTTATTCATTTGGCTTACTTTATATCTACATTTGGGATTAAGAGGTGTAAAATTCGTCATTTTGCGGAACATTTCCCCCGATCACTTGAGTCGAGCCGAGTACAGCCGTTTCAAAATAGAGAGAATGTATGAGATCAAATAGCGTGCGTGACGTCACGCAGTTTGGATTGTCTGCCTGTGCTCAGTGTAAGAAGTCAAAAAGTGATTTAGCTGTTGAGTAATATTTGGTCGCAATATTTGATCGAAAATCTTTCTCGATTAATCGTCTTTAATTTGGGAGAACTGTAATAACCTCCTTTTGCACTCTAGCATCTTTCTTAAACAGGCTATTCTCAGAGATTTAAAAACAAGAGGTTTGCGAGCGAGGACACAATTTTTCACAAGTCACAAGAAGACTCTCGACGAACAAGATTTTCCAAAATGCAGTTTTATGGGAATGGAGAGGAATAACGGATAAGATGGAGATTTACGTAACAACAGATTTTATAACAAAAAAGTTAATTCTTACCAGGGGCACCAACCAAGTCAAATTAACCAATAGCTGCAGAGAGGCATTTTTCAGCACATTATGGTGTTTGAAGTTTCGTTAGCTAGAAGAATTTCATCTGTTCGGATTCCCTAGCTGAATTTGTAATTACCCGAAAATGTTAGAAAATGCAAGCTTAAATGAACTTTCCACGAATTTTCTAGGGGAACAATGTACTTTCCTAAAATGCTAGGTGATGTTTTTGACTGCCAAAAACCGCAATTAAGACCTTTCCGAAAACCTCAGGGGCTATGATTTCCCCATTGCAAATCTTTTAGGCCACGTTTTAGTTATACGAAAATTCGAGTGCACTCTTTAATCGACGCCGAAAGCCCAAGGCGAAGTACCTTCCACCGAACAGATATTCTACCGAAACTTGTCGTTAGGTGCCATTGTCTTACTTCCCATTGATTCAGTTAGTTTTTGTGTCCCCTCGTATCGGGAAACATCGACGGTATCGAAAAAGTAAAACTGACTATTCCTCTCTGCAAATGGTTAGACTTTCTAGTCTTCCCGGATAAGGACGATAAGCCACAGGCCTCGTCTCACAACCCCTCATAATTCTGGTAATTAACTCTATCTGAGATGAGAGATAGACGACCACACATATTACCTGTATAAGCTACTCTAAAATCCGAGGGTAAATAAGTTATTTCCTCCTCTCTCCTCTCCTCGATCCCAGAAATGAATTGAAGGAATTAGGCAGCAGCTCCCTTAAACACAACTTGACTCCTTGGTTTCATTAAGGTTTCATAGAACGGTAACAGGAAGAAAATGAAACAAAACAAACAAACAAACTAAAAAACAAAACCAAAAAGAGCTTAGAAGAGCTTAGTTTTAGTGTTTTATTCCCAAATATTTTGGCATGATTTTTGTATTTTTAGTTCTCTGTTATCACTTTCGACTCAACTCTTTAACGATATAGTGTTTCTTTCTTGTTACCGAAGGACGATCCACGAAATCAAATTGGAGAACTGTGCCCTCCTCAGCTCCTTTGCCGAATGGTAAATTAAGTGTACAGAACCAAAACAGAAATAGTGAAGTGAGATGATCAGAAATGATGACAGTGTCGATGTAACTGATGATCGTGTCGAAGTAACTGTAGTCTCCTACGCAGCCGTTCCTTGCCTCGGCGAGGAGCGTAGCGTAACGAGACAAAAAACGCCTGCGTAGGAGACTAAAGTAACTGTGGCGTTCGGAGAAGATCATTTTGTCACATGTGAAATCTCCTGCACTATAGGCGGAGAGGGGGAAACCGAATTACCCGGAGGAAAACCTCTCGGAGCAGAGAAGAGAACCAGCAACAAACTCAACCCACATATGACGCCGAGTCCGGGAATCGAACCCGGGCCACATTGGTGGGAAGCAAGTGCTCTCACCACTACGCCATCCCTGCTTCCCTCCCATGTCCCTGCTCCATGCTCATGTCACAAGCGACATACTGAAAAGTGGCAGTTGAACGCTGTAAAATTCATAGTGTAGTCGAGGTCAAATGATGAATATTTCATGCAAGGACACTGGCTATCTGACAAAATATGGCATACCTTTGCCAATAAGACTTGATAAAAAGCAGAAAAAAAGAATTTCGTGAGGCAAAGTCTGAATTCTTTTTCCAGGTGATCCTTCATCATGTTTGTGTTCCTCTTTTTAGCTAATATAATGTTTCTTGATCCTAGCTTTTTATCTTTTTATAGTCGAATTGTCCACGCCTGATATTAAGAATGAGAAATAATTTTGACATCTGCTTCGTCAGAAATAAACCATCTGGTGTTGTAGATCAGTAAAACTCTCGATATATCATGCCTTCAAATGAAGAATACTTTATATAAACGACACTCATTTGACGACAAAAGCGAAAAACAAAGTTTGCAATTTGTATGCAATTATGTTTCTTCAGGTCTGCGGATACCAATTTATGCCGATCCATTCTATTACAGTTTTCCCATTATGTCACCAAGCCAAACTCGGCCGTTCCCTTTGGTGTGCTGCGGAATTTTCGTGAGAAATTCGCCTCGCGAGGCTGTTTGATATTGATCTCACGGCCTCGTAAGGCGGATTTCGCGCCGAAATTTCGCCGCGCACGAGAGGAAACGGCTAAGCAAACTGCCTCGCAAGGCATTTTGCTCAGCTCTTTGCACAGGTTTTCGGCAGCCTTTTAAACGAGAGACAAAGCGACACCAGACCATCCCTTGGAGGGCCTCAGTGCGGTTAATATTGCATTTAGCAGGCCGACATCGACAGGAACTATACGGTAAATTTTAAGCAGTTGTGTTAAAACGTATCTCTAATTATAGGAGTTAGGAGTTTATTGAGTTTAGGAGTTTATTGAGTCTTCCAAAAAAAAAATTACTTACAATGAACACCGCCTGCAAATAGCGAGCTAATCTAGGCAGGCGGTGTTGAGGACATACAAACATGAATTACTATCTGAAGGCGTTAAAAAAAGGTCGATTTTGAATACATTGTTTGTCAAAAGAGGAAAAAAAGAAGAAAAACAAAGCGATAAAAAGTGAAGAAAAATAATCTAAATTAAAATTGAATTGTAATTAAGATGCCTTTTTTATTTCAGCAATAAGAGTGCTAGTGTCAGCATAGCTAAAAAAGCATGTAGAAATTACTTACCAGTCTGAAATAATAGATGATGCACGCACCCAATAAAGAAACAGCAAAACAACTGACCAAAACGCGGAAGGCTCAAGATTGAAGCCATCTCCGCTTTTCACGATGTTGTCCGTTGCTTCCCTCACTGATGCATCTGTGAACAGGAAATTATTTTCTGCTGTTTTAAAGTTCTTTTTTGAGAACATGCAGCTGATAAAGTTAATCTTGGGGGCTAGTTGACAAGTTCAATCGTATGGATATATCAATTATTAATAATGTTGGCTTCTCGAGGAAAAATATTTCAAGAAGCAAAAACCTAATTTGGTGAAATTGAAATCGCGGAAAATTTCAAGTGCGTGTTGACTGTCTTTAATGTAAGATGGCAAAGATTTGACGATGGGCGCCATAATCTTGTCTAAATAGCTAGAAATGAGTTCGGTAGGGCAACTACAGGCAGAAACGATAGGTCGACCCGGGTTGTTAGGTTTGTGGATTTTGGGTAAAAAGTAAATACACGAGGTTCTCGGAGTAGTGATGATAAGATTAGTAGCGGTAGCCGGCAATTCTTGTTTGACTATTAGGTCCTGAATCGTGTCTTTGACAATTTTTTGGTTGGTGGAAGTGAGATCCTTCTCGACTTTAGCATAAAAGGAGGTGTCAGAAAGTTGCCGCAAAGCTTCTTCTTTGTAAAGGTCGGACCGCCAAACAACTACCGCGCCGCCTTTGTCGGCCGATTTGACAATTACATCTTTCCGCTTGCTAAGATTTTTGAGCGCCACCCACTCTTCCGAAGAAAGGTTGGAAAATTTAGTGTCACAATTGAATTTTAGTTTTTTAACGTCACGACGGCATTTTTTGATGAAAAAATCTAAAGAGGCGAACTGGCCCTCTGGGGGAGTCCATTTTGATTTGCGAACACGAAGTGTTTCAAAAATATCTTTGTCAGAGGTGTTAGAATCGTCTTTGTCGTGGAAAAAAGCTTTTAACTGAATGCGGCGAAGAAATTTTTCGACGTCTTGCTTAACTGAAAATTCGTTGGTGCGTTTAGCAATTGGAACAAAATTAAGGCCCTTACTGAGAACAGATTTCTCTGAGTCAGTTAACGGAAGATTTTCTGGAATGGTAACTACGGTATTATGGTTATCGAATGACGTTTGATTGGTAATTTTAGGACCTATTAAGTGTTCAAGTTTTTGGCTCTTAATTTGGTGTAATTGGTTAAAAAGTTTAGAATTAAGTTCCTGGATATTGGCGCGGATAGAATTAACCAAAACAGCTGGACAGATTTTGAACAGTTCGGAGCGGCACTGGAGAATTTGTTTGTCTAGGTCATGACGCTTTTGGCACATAGCTCTGATTGTGATCCTCATGATGTTGCGTGAAAAAGAATCTTGAGCGCATTGAATTTGGTAGAGATATTGATTGGAGTGAGAGAACGTGGACGCATGAAAGTTAGAGCGAAAACCTTTTGGAATAACTTTAGATTGTAGGCAACGACCTATGAAGTTGATGTGACTACAAAACCTGGTTTTAGAGAAAATGAGCGTGGCTAAACGGAAAGCTAAATTACTACAAAAAGGGGGAAAAGGAAAAAGATAACTTACCATTTCCTGGCGTAGCTCCTTGGTGAGTTTCTTCAGGCTTGGCATCTTCGTCTTCGGTCTCCTGGTCAGAAATCTGTGGATTGAAAAATACTAAGACAAGAGGTTAATGGTCGCAGCGATTAAACAACAAATGAATAAAGGGGATTAGTTTCGGTAGTTCTTTTAGTTTCGGTAGTTTCGGTAGTTCGACTTTTAGTTTCGGTAGTTCGACAACTGACCGCCCCCGCCAACACTTTGGCATCTTGGAAAGCAGATTACACATAATATAATGTCTGCAGTCTACCAAAAATACTTTGAACATTGAACTGACTCAAATTAGAACCCTCTTGAAGTTTTTCTATTCTGTATGCATTTTTAGGAGACTTGTTGAACTTATTAGGCGTTTTCATTTCACTTATTCATCTACGATTCGTCACGAAGCTCATTTTTGACTAAAGATTTCGCTCATGTAAATTCAAACGCACGGCCTTCAGTCAAATAACTGTATGATAAGATACAATTTAAGCTCTGTACGAGAACCCGCAGCCCTTGGATACTGGATCTCACCGTCGGCCATGGGTACATAAAAGTGACCCGATTGCGCAATGTATAACAATGCAAGTGTTGATGGATCACGCAACATGATGCTTCGGGGAACTTAGCAAATGAATGTTACATATCAGTCACAAGTCATCACTTGACAAATTTTGTCACCCTAATGAGAAATCTGACCACAAACATTCAGAACTTTAAGTGCAGGAACAACGCCCGGTTTGCTGTCAAATCGCTGTGTAACGCGCTATCGCAAATATTTATTGAAAACAGAGCACCGGCACCGCGGCGAGCGACATGAAGAAAAACATCCACGCCTTTTTGTTTCAGATAAACACCAGCCTTTTATAATGCTCTTAAAAAATTAAAAGACTCCAGCGACCTTATATCAGGTATCTAAATGTTTTTAGTTCTCCCGACCTTTGAAACGTAACGCTATTCTTGGCTCATTAAAGTACATTAATTTCGTGCCGTTGTAGCTCAGTCCTCAGAGACCAGCGATTCTCTTAAAATCGATTAGCAATTCTTATTAAACAAGGTGACGGCATCAGGGTTTGTGATTATTTTGTATTTGTTGCGGTTTTGGCTCTTAACAACCTACAATCTTGGACACAATAAATGGAACATTTGGACCACCCCTCCCCCCATTTCAATGATGCCAAAATGGCGCGTTTTGCTCTTCGCGCGCCTTCATCATTGCTTAGAGGGGGATGGGGGTTAATTAGTCCATTTTATTCCGTCCAAGATTGTCCGAGATTCCCACTGGCGTGACTACTGGGGTTAAATATGGTAATGGCGCGATTAAGGTATCAGTTGCTCGCTGAAAAGTTAAACTTTTGATCAGAATGCAAACCTGACAGTGAATACACACCCAGGCGAGACTAAAAAAAATGTTCTCCATGACACTCATCAGATGCTATGTTAAGCGTTTTAGATACTTTCTTAACATGGAAACAAAAGATGCATAAATCAGAGCCATATTCGGAGTCAAAATGTCAAGTTCGCGCCTCAACTAAGTCGGCTTTCTATTCTGTCTGAGGAATGCTTTCCTAATTACTGCGCGGGAAATTAAAAGTACCGTAACGATTCAATATTTCGGCTTATACTTGTCAACGAAATTCGTAAGAACATAACGATGGAGCTGCTCTCTCAGTATGTATCTAGTGGTTCACAGTCGGAAAGTTCCCTTGACGAATTGCAGCCAGCCAAAGTGAGAAGCGTGTACTTAATAACCTATAGCCAAGCTGATCTCAGCATTTTCCCGGACAGACAGTCGTTCGCAGATGCCGTTTGTGAGGCTGTTTTGAATTGTGAGGGACCCAAAACGAAAGTAATTCAGTGGACTTGTTGCCAGGAAAACCATAAAAAGCAAGGGAAGCATTATCACATGGTCATTAAACTAAACAAAATTAAGAGGTGGCTACCGATCTGGCAATACTTAAGGAGCAAGTGGAGTGCTCGCGAGCGCCCAAAAGGCTGAGGGAAAGACCGATCTAGCAGAGTTCGTGATGAACAGGGGCAACAGAGTTGTAGAGGAATGTATTTCAACGGCCTGGGAGATGGAGAAGGCGAGTGAGGTGCTACAAAGAAGTAAACTGACAAGACTTCAGATCTTGGAAAAACGTCTGCAGGCCGGACCCTTGCACCGCTGAGTGCGGCGGTCGGTGGGCGGAATGCGCTCAACAGCTACTCACGTGGAACCACGTGAGATTTTTACCGAAGCTGTGAGAGATCTCCTAGAACAGGGGAGGGGAAAATTTCGCAACATTCTAATCAAGGGCCCTGCCAATACAGGCAAGACATTTTTACTTAATCCTTTAAACACTGTTTACAAGTCTTTCACTAATCCCGCCACATCCACTTTCGCCTGGGTCGGTGCTGAAAAGGCAGAGGTCATTTTCTTAAACGACTTCAGATGGAATTCACAGATTATCCAGTGGCACGATTTACTATTAATGCTCGAGGGCCAGCCGGTGCACCTGCCGGCTCCAAAATCACATTTTTCTAAAGATCTTGAATTTAACAACGACACCCCGATTTTTTGCACCACAAAGCACGACTTCGTATACGTGAAGGGAGGGGTAATCGACCAAATGGAGACAGAAATGATGGCAGTACGATGGAGGGCTTTTCAGTTTCAGAGGCAGATTCCGCAGAACGAACAATTGTCCATTCAACCGTGTGCTAGATGTTTTGCTGAATTGATCTTAAGTCAATAAATGAATCAGAGAGAATCAATTTTCCGATGAACTGGTCAAGCAGTGATCGCTCGCGATTTGTGTATTCATTTGTCAATTCCCCAACGGAACTTGCCAGTAAAAGAGCAGTTTTACTATTGAATTGCAAAAGATATTCACGTAGAATATAATCTTGAATGAAATAAGGTAACTGTTAATTAATCAAGTCTAGACTAAAGTAAACTGCATTACACCACTTATTTACGAAAAGTCGGGATAATTAAAAGAGAATCCGAATAAAAAACAAAGACAAAACAAAAACAACAACAAAACAAAACAAAAAATGACTTTGGCTTGAAAATTTTCCCGAAAAAAGATGATACGAACAGAGGAAAAAAAAAAAAAAAAAACCAGGCGAATGCGATAGTTGAATCCTAGTTGCTCGTAATAATTCAACTGTCCGGCGCGCTACGCGCGATCGCGAGCACCACCAACGCACAGGTACTGTCCCTCGCGCTAGTTTAAGGAAAATAAACGTCCCCTTGGCGATATTTGTCGGCTGATATTTTATTTCTGTTGTAAAGATATTTTCATGTTTGAAAATTGAAAACGATTTTTGTTTACAAATTTGTACACTGGCACGGTTTACGAACAATTAACAACGGTTTTAAACGATTTTCTACGATTTTGACATTTGAAAATAAATAACAAACATTAACTCATATTTTATTGAAATTAGCCCGAAATCGTACTAAATCGTTAAAAACCGTCACAAACACGCTTGAAATCGTATGAAATAGATCGTAAACCGTCGCAAATACGTGAAAACGTCATTTGGACATAATTCAAGTGCCCTACACATGTTAAGATTCAATATTTCAGTCTTTCGCCACTATTTCTTATTATGTCGGCCACGCGAGAGCTCATAGACTGTATAGTTCTGTCTATCAGTTGTTGTGAAATACCACTAATCGTTCTTTGTACCCTTTCACAAAACTGTTCATATGATTCATGCGTTATGCCTCTTTCAAGCGCATCTTTCGCCAACTTCTTAGAGACAATGTGGAATACGTTCTCTATTGGATTCAAGTCTGGACTTCGCGGTGGAATTTTTAAAAGTTCACAATGGCAACGGGCCATAGCCTCACGGGCTGCTTTGCTGTTTTGTGAAGGATCACCGTCTTGCAACCACAGTCGACTCAATCCTTTGCATGATCGCTCAAACATTGTGTTGAAATGCTGGTCAATAAAAGATGCGAAATAGTATCCATCCAGTTTTTCGTATCTTTCACAAACAAGCACTCCTTTGCCGTGACTTATTGCTACCATGAACTTGGCCACTTTTCCTCCCGTTCCAGATTTACTGCCTTTGGCCAAGCACCCTTGTGTGAGGCCCTCAGATCTTTTTCTCCATACTCTCCCTTTGGGGGCGCGTGCTTGGTCCAGTGGATTAGTCTTGTACACGAATGAGACACCATCCAAGTAGAAGGCGAGGGAATCTGTCCAAACACTCGGGGAGTATTCTGCTTGCATTTTCCGGGCAAACTCCACTCTCTGGTCTTTGTCGGTCTGACTCATTAGCCCCTTTTTGCGTGCCTGAAGGAAGAAGTAACCATTTCTATTTAGTAAACGCCTAACAGTTCGGTCGGTGACATGATGAATTCCTGTCCGCTCCATCAGACGCCGTGAGGAAAAGGAGCCCTCTTGGTCTCTCAATTCTACTAGACTTCGAAGAATTAATGCCTCTTGTTCTGGAGTGAGTTTTTTCTTCCTTCCACAAAACGTTCTACGGTTCTCTCGCACTTTGTCCTCTGTGCTTGCTATGCGTTGCACGCTTGTTTTCGAAATTCTACATCGTAGAGCAATTTCTTCTAGCGTGAGAGGTGTTGTGTTTTTAAGCGCTCTAATTGTAGCCTTTGTTTCCTCGGGTATTCTTTTTCTCCCTGGCATGTTGAAAGATATTTTTCGGTAATAACAATGTTCTTTATCACCTCCTCTGCTATTTCCGAAAGTCACATAACAATTCACCGTTATATATTCTTCATGTTGCCGAAAATATCCCGCGTGTAATGCCTTAACTTAGAGTGCACACCGTAAACAGATGACGCGCGTGACTGCGTCAGAGACCTGTGTTTAATTGCGTTTAACGAGTTGACAGAGGGCTGTCTAATTACCCGCACCCATTGTTTCGTGACGTTCACAGTCTTGATACATGTCCGAGATTCCCACTGGCGTGACTACTGGGTTAAATATGGTAATGGCGCGATTAAGGTATCAGTTGCTCGCTGAAAAGTTAAACTTTTGATCAGAATGCAAACCTGACAGTGAATACACACCCAGGCGAGACTAAAAAAAATGTTCTCCATGACACTCATCAGATGCTATGTTAAGCGTTTTAGATACTTTCTTAACATGGAAACAAAAGATGCATAAATCAGAGCCATATTCGGAGTCAAAATGTCAAGTTCGCGCCTCAACTAAGTCGGCTTTCTATTCTGTCTGAGGAATGCTTTCCTAATTTACTGCGCGGGAAATTAAAAGTACCGTAACGATTCAATATTTCGGCTTATACTTGTCAACGAAATTCGTAAGAACATAACGATGGAGCTGCTCTCTCAGTATGTATCTAGTGGTTCACAGTCGGAAAGTTCCCTTGACGAATTGCAGCCAGCCAAAGTGAGAAGCGTGTACTTAATAACCTATAGCCAAGCTGATCTCAGCATTTTCCCGGACAGACAGTCGTTCGCAGATGCCGTTTGTGAGGCTGTTTTGAATTGTGAGGGACCCAAAACGAAAGTAATTCAGTGGACTTGTTGCCAGGAAAACCATAAAAAGCAAGGGAAGCATTATCACATGGTCATTAAACTAAACAAAATTAAGAGGTGGCTACCGATCTGGCAATACTTAAGGAGCAAGTGGAGTGCTCGCGAGCGCCCAAAAGGCTGAGGGAAAGACCGATCTAGCAGAGTTCGTGATGAACAGGGGCAACAGAGTTGTAGAGGAATGTATTTCAACGGCCTGGGAGATGGAGAAGGCGAGTGAGGTGCTACAAAGAAGTAAACTGACAAGACTTCAGATCTTGGAAAAACGTCTGCAGGCCGGACCCTTGCACCGCTGAGTGCGGCGGTCGGTGGGCGGAATGCGCTCAACAGCTACTCACGTGGAACCACGTGAGATTTTTACCGAAGCTGTGAGAGATCTCCTAGAACAGGGGAGGGGAAAATTTCGCAACATTCTAATCAAGGGCCCTGCCAATACAGGCAAGACATTTTTACTTAATCCTTTAAACACTGTTTACAAGTCTTTCACTAATCCCGCCACATCCACTTTCGCCTGGGTCGGTGCTGAAAAGGCAGAGGTCATTTTCTTAAACGACTTCAGATGGAATTCACAGATTATCCAGTGGCACGATTTACTATTAATGCTCGAGGGCCAGCCGGTGCACCTGCCGGCTCCAAAATCACATTTTTCTAAAGATCTTGAATTTAACAACGACACCCCGATTTTTTGCACCACAAAGCACGACTTCGTATACGTGAAGGGAGGGGTAATCGACCAAATGGAGACAGAAATGATGGCAGTACGATGGAGGGCTTTTCAGTTTCAGAGGCAGATTCCGCAGAACGAACAATTGTCCATTCAACCGTGTGCTAGATGTTTTGCTGAATTGATCTTAAGTCAATAAATGAATCAGAGAGAATCAATTTTCCGATGAACTGGTCAAGCAGTGATCGCTCGCGATTTGTGTATTCATTTGTCAATTCCCCAACGGAACTTGCCAGTAAAAGAGCAGTTTTACTATTGAATTGCAAAAGATATTCACGTAGAATATAATCTTGAATGAAATAAGGTAACTGTTAATTAATCAAGTCTAGACTAAAGTAAACTGCATTACACCACTTATTTACGAAAAGTCGGGATAATTAAAAGAGAATCCGAATAAAAAACAAAGACAAAACAAAAACAACAACAAAACAAAACAAAAAATGACTTTGGCTTGAAAATTTTCCCGAAAAAAGATGATACGAACAGAGGAAAAAAAAAAAAAAAAAACCAGGCGAATGCGATAGTTGAATCCTAGTTGCTCGTAATAATTCAACTGTCCGGCGCGCTACGCGCGATCGCGAGCACCACCAACGCACAGGTACTGTCCCTCGCGCTAGTTTAAGGAAAATAAACGTCCCCTTGGCGATATTTGTCGGCTGATATTTTATTTCTGTTGTAAAGATATTTTCATGTTTGAAAATTGAAAACGATTTTTGTTTACAAATTTGTACACTGGCACGGTTTACGAACAATTAACAACGGTTTTAAACGATTTTCTACGATTTTGACATTTGAAAATAAATAACAAACATTAACTCATATTTTATTGAAATTAGCCCGAAATCGTACTAAATCGTTAAAAACCGTCACAAACACGCTTGAAATCGTATGAAATAGATCGTAAACCGTCGCAAATACGTGAAAACGTCATTTGGACATAATTCAAGTGCCCTACACATGTTAAGATTCAATATTTCAGTCTTTCGCCACTATTTCTTATTATGTCGGCCACGCGAGAGCTCATAGACTGTATAGTTCTGTCTATCAGTTGTTGTGAAATACCACTAATCGTTCTTTGTACCCTTTCACAAAACTGTTCATATGATTCATGCGTTATGCCTCTTTCAAGCGCATCTTTCGCCAACTTCTTAGAGACAATGTGGAATACGTTCTCTATTGGATTCAAGTCTGGACTTCGCGGTGGAATTTTTAAAAGTTCACAATGGCAACGGGCCATAGCCTCACGGGCTGCTTTGCTGTTTTGTGAAGGATCACCGTCTTGCAACCACAGTCGACTCAATCCTTTGCATGATCGCTCAAACATTGTGTTGAAATGCTGGTCAATAAAAGATGCGAAATAGTATCCATCCAGTTTTTCGTATCTTTCACAAACAAGCACTCCTTTGCCGTGACTTATTGCTACCATGAACTTGGCCACTTTTCCTCCCGTTCCAGATTTACTGCCTTTGGCCAAGCACCCTTGTGTGAGGCCCTCAGATCTTTTTCTCCATACTCTCCCTTTGGGGGCGCGTGCTTGGTCCAGTGGATTAGTCTTGTACACGAATGAGACACCATCCAAGTAGAAGGCGAGGGAATCTGTCCAAACACTCGGGGAGTATTCTGCTTGCATTTTCCGGGCAAACTCCACTCTCTGGTCTTTGTCGGTCTGACTCATTAGCCCCTTTTTGCGTGCCTGAAGGAAGAAGTAACCATTTCTATTTAGTAAACGCCTAACAGTTCGGTCGGTGACATGATGAATTCCTGTCCGCTCCATCAGACGCCGTGAGGAAAAGGAGCCCTCTTGGTCTCTCAATTCTACTAGACTTCGAAGAATTAATGCCTCTTGTTCTGGAGTGAGTTTTTTCTTCCTTCCACAAAACGTTCTACGGTTCTCTCGCACTTTGTCCTCTGTGCTTGCTATGCGTTGCACGCTTGTTTTCGAAATTCTACATCGTAGAGCAATTTCTTCTAGCGTGAGAGGTGTTGTGTTTTTAAGCGCTCTAATTGTAGCCTTTGTTTCCTCGGGTATTCTTTTTCTCCCTGGCATGTTGAAAGATATTTTTCGGTAATAACAATGTTCTTTATCACCTCCTCTGCTATTTCCGAAAGTCACATAACAATTCACCGTTATATATTCTTCATGTTGCCGAAAATATCCCGCGTGTAATGCCTTAACTTAGAGTGCACACCGTAAACAGATGACGCGCGTGACTGCGTCAGAGACCTGTGTTTAATTGCGTTTAACGAGTTGACAGAGGGCTGTCTAATTACCCGCACCCATTGTTTCGTGACGTTCACAGTCTTGATACATGTCCGAGATTCCCACTGGCGTGACTACTGGGGTTAAATATGGTAATGGCGCGATTAAGGTATCAGTTGCTCGCTGAAAAGTTAAACTTTTGATCAGAATGCAAACCTGACAGTGAATGCATACCCAGGCGAGACTAAAAAAAATGTTCTCCATGACACTCATCAGATGCTATGTTAAGCGTTTTAGATACTTTCTTAACATGGAAACAAAAGATGCATAAATCAGAGCCATATTCGGAGTCAAAATGTCAAGTTCGCGCCTCAACTAAGTCGGCTTTCTATTCTGTCTGAGGAATGCTTTTCCTAATTTACTGCGCGGGAAATTAAAAGTACCGTAACGATTCAATATTTCGGCTTATACTTGTCAACGAAATTCGTAAGAACATAACGATGGAGCTGCTCTCTCAGTATGTATCTAGTGGTTCACAGTCGGAAAGTTCCCTTGACGAATTGCAGCCAGCCAAAGTGAGAAGCGTGTACTTAATAACCTATAGCCAAGCTGATCTCAGCATTTTCCCGGACAGACAGTCGTTCGCAGATGCCGTTTGTGAGGCTGTTTTGAATTGTGAGGGACCCAAAACGAAAGTAATTCAGTGGACTTGTTGCCAGGAAAACCATAAAAAGCAAGGGAAGCATTATCACATGGTCATTAAACTAAACAAAATTAAGAGGTGGCTACCGATCTGGCAATACTTAAGGAGCAAGTGGAGTGCTCGCGAGCGCCCAAAAGGCTGAGGGAAAGACCGATCTAGCAGAGTTCGTGATGAACAGGGGCAACAGAGTTGTAGAGGAATGTATTTCAACGGCCTGGGAGATGGAGAAGGCGAGTGAGGTGCTACAAAGAAGTAAACTGACAAGACTTCAGATCTTGGAAAAACGTCTGCAGGCCGGACCCTTGCACCGCTGAGTGCGGCGGTCGGTGGGCGGAATGCGCTCAACAGCTACTCACGTGGAACCACGTGAGATTTTTACCGAAGCTGTGAGAGATCTCCTAGAACAGGGGAGGGGAAAATTTCGCAACATTCTAATCAAGGGCCCTGCCAATACAGGCAAGACATTTTTACTTAATCCTTTAAACACTGTTTACAAGTCTTTCACTAATCCCGCCACATCCACTTTCGCCTGGGTCGGTGCTGAAAAGGCAGAGGTCATTTTCTTAAACGACTTCAGATGGAATTCACAGATTATCCAGTGGCACGATTTACTATTAATGCTCGAGGGCCAGCCGGTGCACCTGCCGGCTCCAAAATCACATTTTTCTAAAGATCTTGAATTTAACAACGACACCCCGATTTTTTGCACCACAAAGCACGACTTCGTATACGTGAAGGGAGGGGTAATCGACCAAATGGAGACAGAAATGATGGCAGTACGATGGAGGGCTTTTCAGTTTCAGAGGCAGATTCCGCAGAACGAACAATTGTCCATTCAACCGTGTGCTAGATGTTTTGCTGAATTGATCTTAAGTCAATAAATGAATCAGAGAGAATCAATTTTCCGATGAACTGGTCAAGCAGTGATCGCTCGCGATTTGTGTATTCATTTGTCAATTCCCCAACGGAACTTGCCAGTAAAAGAGCAGTTTTACTATTGAATTGCAAAAGATATTCACGTAGAATATAATCTTGAATGAAATAAGGTAACTGTTAATTAATCAAGTCTAGACTAAAGTAAACTGCATTACACCACTTATTTACGAAAAGTCGGGATAATTAAAAGAGAATCCGAATAAAAAACAAAGACAAAACAAAAACAACAACAAAACAAAACAAAAATGACTTTGGCTTGAAAATTTTCCCGAAAAAAGATGATACGAACAGAGGAAAAAAAAAAAAAAACCAGGCGAATGCGATAGTTGAATCCTAGTTGCTCGTAATAATTCAACTGTCCGGCGCGCTACGCGCGATCGCGAGCACCACCAACGCACAGGTACTGTCCCTCGCGCTAGTTTAAGGAAAATAAACGTCCCCTTGGCGATATTTGTCGGCTGATATTTTATTTCTGTTGTAAAGATATTTTCATGTTTGAAAATTGAAAACGATTTTTGTTTACAAATTTGTACACTGGCACGGTTTACGAACAATTAACAACGGTTTTAAACGATTTTCTACGATTTTGACATTTGAAAATAAATAACAAACATTAACTCATATTTTATTGAAATTAGCCCGAAATCGTACTAAATCGTTAAAAACCGTCACAAACACGCTTGAAATCGTATGAAATAGATCGTAAACCGTCGCAAATACGTGAAAACGTCATTTGGACATAATTCAAGTGCCCTACACATGTTAAGATTCAATATTTCAGTCTTTCGCCACTATTTCTTATTATGTCGGCCACGCGAGAGCTCATAGACTGTATAGTTCTGTCTATCAGTTGTTGTGAAATACCACTAATCGTTCTTTGTACCCTTTCACAAAACTGTTCATATGATTCATGCGTTATGCCTCTTTCAAGCGCATCTTTCGCCAACTTCTTAGAGACAATGTGGAATACGTTCTCTATTGGATTCAAGTCTGGACTTCGCGGTGGAATTTTTAAAAGTTCACAATGGCAACGGGCCATAGCCTCACGGGCTGCTTTGCTGTTTTGTGAAGGATCACCGTCTTGCAACCACAGTCGACTCAATCCTTTGCATGATCGCTCAAACATTGTGTTGAAATGCTGGTCAATAAAAGATGCGAAATAGTATCCATCCAGTTTTTCGTATCTTTCACAAACAAGCACTCCTTTGCCGTGACTTATTGCTACCATGAACTTGGCCACTTTTCCTCCCGTTCCAGATTTACTGCCTTTGGCCAAGCACCCTTGTGTGAGGCCCTCAGATCTTTTTCTCCATACTCTCCCTTTGGGGGCGCGTGCTTGGTCCAGTGGATTAGTCTTGTACACGAATGAGACACCATCCAAGTAGAAGGCGAGGGAATCTGTCCAAACACTCGGGGAGTATTCTGCTTGCATTTTCCGGGCAAACTCCACTCTCTGGTCTTTGTCGGTCTGACTCATTAGCCCCTTTTTGCGTGCCTGAAGGAAGAAGTAACCATTTCTATTTAGTAAACGCCTAACAGTTCGGTCGGTGACATGATGAATTCCTGTCCGCTCCATCAGACGCCGTGAGGAAAAGGAGCCCTCTTGGTCTCTCAATTCTACTAGACTTCGAAGAATTAATGCCTCTTGTTCTGGAGTGAGTTTTTTCTTCCTTCCACAAAACGTTCTACGGTTCTCTCGCACTTTGTCCTCTGTGCTTGCTATGCGTTGCACGCTTGTTTTCGAAATTCTACATCGTAGAGCAATTTCTTCTAGCGTGAGAGGTGTTGTGTTTTTAAGCGCTCTAATTGTAGCCTTTGTTTCCTCGGGTATTCTTTTTCTCCCTGGCATGTTGAAAGATATTTTTCGGTAATAACAATGTTCTTTATCACCTCCTCTGCTATTTCCGAAAGTCACATAACAATTCACCGTTATATATTCTTCATGTTGCCGAAAATATCCCGCGTGTAATGCCTTAACTTAGAGTGCACACCGTAAACAGATGACGCGCGTGACTGCGTCAGAGACCTGTGTTTAATTGCGTTTAACGAGTTGACAGAGGGCTGTCTAATTACCCGCACCCATTGTTTCGTGACGTTCACAGTCTTGATACATGTCCGAGATTCCCACTGGCGTGACTACTGGGGTTAAATATGGTAATGGCGCGATTAAGGTATCAGTTGCTCGCTGAAAAGTTAAACTTTTGATCAGAATGCAAACCTGACAGTGAATGCATACCCAGGCGAGACTAAAAAAAATGTTCTCCATGACACTCATCAGATGCTATGTTAAGCGTTTTAGATACTTTCTTAACATGGAAACAAAAGATGCATAAATCAGAGCCATATTCGGAGTCAAAATGTCAAGTTCGCGCCTCAACTAAGTCGGCTTTCTATTCTGTCTGAGGAATGCTTTTCCTAATTTACTGCGCGGGAAATTAAAAGTACCGTAACGATTCAATATTTCGGCTTATACTTGTCAACGAAATTCGTAAGAACATAACGATGGAGCTGCTCTCTCAGTATGTATCTAGTGGTTCACAGTCGGAAAGTTCCCTTGACGAATTGCAGCCAGCCAAAGTGAGAAGCGTGTACTTAATAACCTATAGCCAAGCTGATCTCAGCATTTTCCCGGACAGACAGTCGTTCGCAGATGCCGTTTGTGAGGCTGTTTTGAATTGTGAGGGACCCAAAACGAAAGTAATTCAGTGGACTTGTTGCCAGGAAAACCATAAAAAGCAAGGGAAGCATTATCACATGGTCATTAAACTAAACAAAATTAAGAGGTGGCTACCGATCTGGCAATACTTAAGGAGCAAGTGGAGTGCTCGCGAGCGCCCAAAAGGCTGAGGGAAAGACCGATCTAGCAGAGTTCGTGATGAACAGGGGCAACAGAGTTGTAGAGGAATGTATTTCAACGGCCTGGGAGATGGAGAAGGCGAGTGAGGTGCTACAAAGAAGTAAACTGACAAGACTTCAGATCTTGGAAAAACGTCTGCAGGCCGGACCCTTGCACCGCTGAGTGCGGCGGTCGGTGGGCGGAATGCGCTCAACAGCTACTCACGTGGAACCACGTGAGATTTTTACCGAAGCTGTGAGAGATCTCCTAGAACAGGGGAGGGGAAAATTCGCAACATTCTAATCAAGGGCCCTGCCAATACAGGCAAGACATTTTTTACTTAATCCTTTAAACACTGTTTACAAGTCTTTCACTAATCCCGCCACATCCACTTTCGCCTGGGTCGGTGCTGAAAAGCAGAGGTCATTTTCTTAAACGACTTCAGATGGAATTCACAGATTATCCAGTGGCACGATTTACTATTAATGCTCGAGGGCCAGCCGGTGCACCTGCCGGCGTCCAAAATCACATTTTTCTAAAGATCTTGAATTTAACAACGACACCCCGATTTTTTGCACCACAAAGCACGACTTCGTATACGTGAAGGGAGGGGTAATCGACCAAATGGAGACAGAAATGATGGCAGTACGATGGAGGGCTTTCAGTTTCAGAGGCAGATTCCGCAGAACGAACAATTGTCCATTCAACCGTGTGCTAGATGTTTTGCTGAATTGATCTTAAGTCAATAATGAATCAGAGAGAATCAATTTTTCCGATGAACTGGTCAAGCC
>JAEMWC010001556.1:0-35000 GCA_016490735.1 Pachyseris speciosa
TTCATTTCTAATAAAGTTCAACGAAACTTAATTTAACTGCCTTTATCTGTTTGCGTAGGTTTCCGTCGGGTTAATGGAATATAACGTTTGAGTTGTTGAATTGATACTAGAGCTAGCTGGTGTCCTAACTCTTGTGGTAACCTTACCGACAACATTCACTTGCTTAGTCAGTTCAAGGGATTTAGCTTCACACAGGTATCCTGTTAGAGGCCTAGCGACATAATTAATGAAAATCCCTAAGCCATTTAGTAACGTATATCGAGACAATCTGCAAACATCTCCGTCACCTTCCGAACATTCACTGTCTCGTTTCATTAGTTCTTAGATATCGCTATGTTTCAAGGCCCGTCAGACGGGCCGGAATGGTTATTCAAAAGATGCCAGCCATGTTTTCTGGAAGAATTTCTGTTGAAGCAGTGCCGGTCTCCCTTTCTTTTTGCAAGGCTAAGAAACTTCACTAGCTCACAGAAAAGAGAATAGTATCGCAGTCTCGCCGCATCGCAATAACCTGAATTTACCATTCGCCACCACTATGAGGGATCTACACCACTCTCCACATTCCGTGGAATTTTTATCGATTACTCCTAATTTCGACTTCCTTTGCTCATCGGTAATGATAAATTTGAAACCCAGTTGAATTTTTCATGACTTTTCTATTCTATTTTTTAAGTAACCTTTAAGAATTGTCCTAACTTTTCCATGGTCGTGTGGACTCTATTTAAGGCAATAACTAAATTTATGAAACACCGACCTAGGACGGCAAATGCGCAATTCTACTGATTAAATTAAACGTCATACTGAACTATCTCAGATAGTCAATGGTCGAAGCCGCAATGTCACTGGTAAGAATTATGTTGATTTTCTGGCAGTTATTACCTAAATGTCTTTTTTATTTCAACTGTAATCATGTTGGTTGTCCAGTAATAAGAAAAATAGAACACTGATAGAAAATAAAATAATCAGTGGGCTCCAGTGAAATTACTTTATCTGTATGATACAGCTAAGTTCTGGGCCCTTATCGCAGTTCTATGGCATAACCTTCACGGATGTGGTATCTTTTCCATACATTCTATGTTTTTCACACACCCAAATGGCTCCAATCCCATTCCGAGGTTCTTGTCGTAGGCCGCCGAAGTCATCTTTCGTTCCTAACACTGATAGTTTTTCCCTCAGATACGCGTACTTTTCACCGCCCAGCTGATAACCAACTCCTACACCAGACAACTCGCCGCTGAGACCCTTGGGTTCGTGAATGGAGCCGGCACTCTCCTGGAATCCCTTCAGAAAGTCGTCCATCTGTGAAATTAATCATCTCATCAGAGCACATCGCAGTTGTACCATAAACGCCTTTTAAATTCTCAAATAGGCTTGCGGCACACTGAGAAAAAGTCTTAAGCGGCTAATGGACAACATTTCCAACTGAACTAGAACGTAGCTACACTGTTTTGTTATCAGTATACAAATAGCCCATTTTACATTGGGGTGTTCAGAGTGACCTGGCCTTTGAGTGGAAGCGAGGCTGTAGGTGACCCTGTTTTGATACAAACCTTTCTGTCTTTCTTGTGTAAATGTGGACTACTTAGCATAAGAACATGAGAAAAGCAGTGAGGTCTGTATCAAAACAAGGTCACCGCCAGCCTCGTTTCCATAGGGCTAGGTCACTAAGCATGAAATTGTAAAATGGGCTATTGCTTGCTTTCATTGTCGCTTGCATTGAGATGCCTGCAGACAGAAACGTGTTACGGATGTACCCTTCTTCTGTACTCGTGTGAACCCTGGTCGGTCTTTCTTTAGTATACTACATCTTTTCAATTGCAGACGAATTCACTTGTAGCTAATACAAACCCCCTTGAACACTTTCGTCCACGGAACAGCGCACAGCATCGCCCCGCTCAGACCAAAACACCAAGCACGTTGCTGACGGTTTCTTCAACATCTTTTTCACCAAAGAGGCCCATCGCCGCAGCCAAACTATGGACAGACGACCAGCAAAGGAGAAGCTGAAAAGAAACGATTAAAACGTTGGATAACAACTGAAACAGCCTGATGACATTAAGTAGGTTTATGGTTCATGCAAATGCGCACTTAACTTTACGAGTAACTGTACTTTACAAATACAAACGTACTGGAACAAATGCATTGGTGGATGAGGCGAAGAAATAGCGACAGTTTTGCATTTTTTAAAATTGTGTACTTAGTCTTGCTACCCAAACAGGAAAAAGAAGAAGAAGTGATGGCCCGGTATACTTGGCGAACCAGGGGCACGTAGTCAAGCAAGGAGAAAAAAAAATCATATTCACAGATGTAACCGGTACGAATCGTCGCGACTATGCCGGAGGGGTGAAGCCACAAGTTGTTGGAATTTGCCTCCACCTCAGTGGGAATCCGTTTGATGGGAAAGGCAACTGTATGTACTTATACCAATGAAAATCTCGAAATTGCTGTGCCCACCTTCAACGTAAACCGCAAGAAGTCCGCACATTCGTTGATGAGTCCATCAGCTACACTGTTTTCAAGTCTGTAACCTCGATGCCTGCTATAGTCAAGGAAGTGCACCCCAGTTCCATCTCCATTTCCTTCACACAGCAGAAATAGCCTAAACTTTGGCTGCCCAAACGTTAAAAGCATTTTAATGGCATTAGTCTTGAGGATGGATCCCCTCTGAAACTCAGGTAGAAGGCATACGGTCCGCGGCACGTCGAACTAAAGGACACGAATATGAAAGAAGTACTTCAGAAACTCAAGAAGAAATTTCATTTGTTTATGTTGTGGTTCAATTTTATACTTGGTTTAAATTTTTCTCCCTTTGTTTTTGGGTATTGTAATGTATGGTAATTTATATTAATCACTTTAAAACAAAGGGAAAAAAATTCAAACCAAGGATAAAATTGAACCAATACATTTATAATAGGCCAATGATGTAAGCATTTCCATAACCTTAGAGGTAGGTGTTGGTTTAAAAAAATACTAGTATTTTAAACAGCGAGGGCTTATTGCTCGAATAGTAAACCACAGATTATTTAACATTAGTAATCTATGCAGTTTTTACAGCCTTGTTTCTGAATTAGAATAAAAAAAGGCTTCAACACGAATCTGGGTACTTGATTAGATACGGACAACGTCCTTTCATCTATAAAACGCTTTTGTCTCTAAAAATGAAAAAAAAAAAAAAAAAGAAAAAATTAACATACATTTTTCATGTCTGCAAAAACCTTAGTCATATTTTCAAACATCCCTTTGATCTCCTTTAAGAGCTTCGCCCCATGCCGCTCTTCTCGGTCACCAAAGTAGCGCATTAGGGGACGCAGCAGTGAGTCTGTTGTGGGAATGCCAGGTTTGGAGTACGGGCTCCCTGTAGTTGAAAGAAAAAAAGCCAACACATGATCGAAAACCAAAGTCACTGCCTTTACTATAAATCGGGTATGTCTGATAAATCCATTTCTGCTTCTTGTACTGCAGGGATACATTTGCACAAAAACGTTAACTTTAATAAGTGAGAACGAAACTACAGATGCAGCGAATATAAGTGGCCTTGTTTCAGTTACCATTCTGTGCACTTGGGGCTTGTCTAACAAACCTGTATCTTGAAGTCCGTGGAAGGGTTTCCAGTTCAGATCAATAGCAGCTCGTGTTTCTTTGAAACTATTCAGCAAGTCACCAACTGACAAGTTTGTGGCATGACATCTCCCACAGGCGAGCTCCATATCGCGTCTTGCTGGTGCATCTTGTACATCGGTAAAATCAACATAGTACCGCCGACAGACGCTGCACGATGTCTTTACACTGACTTCGAACGATGGGCGACGTTTTTCGCAACACCTTTGAAGGAAACTCACGGTAGCCTCTGCACCTCTTCTACAGACATCTTGACTGTTACCTCGCACGGTTACCCGCAGCTCTGTGACAGCCTTGTTGATCACAGAGGGACCACAATCAATGCGCGACTGATATTGATCGTTGAAAATCACGAAGGAGTATCTCCCAAGAGAGACATGGCTGAATTCTTCCAGAACACTTGCAGCGATATTACGGAAAATTGCGTGAAGGTTATAGAGCGGTACCATCAATATCAAATGCCTGTAGATCGTGTACCTGGACTCATCCACCAAACACCAACTCTCTTCTGGTATAACAGACAGATAAGGGACGATGTAAATTGTGCTGTTATCCATACTCTCCAAGGCCAGACCCTTTGAAATAAGCAAGTTTGCAACGCGGTGCTTGGGTGTATCTGTCGGTATGCAAGAGAGAAGGTGTACAATAAATCAGCAATGTAAAACGTTCACTTTAAAATTATTTATGAAGAAAAAAATGATCATTGCTAAAATATCTGCTGGATTTATGGAACCAAAATAGCACCTTTAAATTTTAGCTCCTGTTATTGTAGATTATCATGTTACTGCAAATTACCTTATTTTCTTGTTCTTAGTCAAAAGATCCAGTTGTAAGCTATACTTGAATTATTTTTAATTAATATTTGTAATTTGTGTTACTTTCCTTCTGTGCTTTTAACATCCTTTTGACCCACCCGACTCGACTAGCCTTTGCTACCTTCGGGTGGGTACTTTTTATCTGTCAAACGTTGTTGTTGTTGCAAATAAAACTGAAACTGAAGTGAGGTTCTTTGTAATGCTCATTTTGTGAATGATATATGAAATGAATCATATATGAACTGCGGAAATGAAATCAAATGAAGAATGATCCTCGCAGGAGGCGCCACGCAGCTCTCGGAACAGTTCACAGGATTGGCTGAGAAAACAATAAACAAACAACAGAAACAATGGACCCTAGCCCTGAAATAATGGAGCTGCGTGGTAATAAGAACCAATGAAATAAGAGGTTACTGAGAGGTGCGTGGCATCTGCCTCGCAGTTGTGAACGCAATTTATGCAATTGCGAAAAGAAGCCTGAAAAAAAAAATTTCAGGACTTCAACAGGGTTTGAACCCGTAACCTCGCGATTGCCGGTGCGATGCTCTATCCAACTGGGCTATGAAGCCACTGACGTTGGGAGCAGGTCAATTGTGGGTTCATATGTTCCCGTGAAAGAAATGAGTGTGAATGATATATGAAATAAATCATATATGAACTGCGGAAATGAAATCAAATGAAGAATGATCCTCGCAGTTATGAACGCAATTTATGCAATTGCGAAAAGAAGCCTGAAAAAAAAAACTTCAGGACTTCAACGGGGTTTGAACCCCTTCATTTGATTTCATTTCCGCAGTTCATATATGATTCATTTCATATATCATTCACAGTCATTTATTTCACGGGAACATATGAACCCACAATTGACCTGCTCCCAACGTCAGTGGCTTCATAGCTCAGTTGTTAGAGCATCGCACCGGTAATCGCGAGTCACGGGTTCGAACCCCGTTGAAGTCCTGAATTTTTTTCAGGCTTCTTTTCGCAATTGCATAAATTGCGTTCACAACTGCGAGGATCATTCTTCATTTGATTCATTTCCGCAGTTCATAATGATTCATTTCATATATCATCCACACTCATTCTTTCACGGGAACATATGACCCACAATTGACCTGCTCCCAACGTCAGTGGCTTCATAGCTCATTCGATAGAGCATCGCACCGGTAATCGCGAGGTCACAGGTTCAAACCCCGTTGAAGCCCTGAAGTTTTTTCAGGCTTCTTTTCGCAATTGCATAAATTGCGTTCACAACTGCGATCATTCTTCATTTGAATGCTCATTTTCAGAGGAAGACCTAACTGGAAGGAGCCTGCGTAATTATACAACACATCAGAGTTCTTTAGCTAAGTTCTGTCCATTAAAAATATTATGAACAGTTTATTACAGATATTCTTAAACTTTATTTGTATAATAAAAACGCCGTTATTCATACCCAAGACATTTCTCTCTAATGCACCAAAATTGCTGAACTTGGCCATCTCAGTTAGATGCCTAGCAAGCCAGTATGGTTGCAAGATCAGGAAAATAGACTCTCCTGGAATGACTAGGGCCATCCCTATCATCTCAAGGTGTTTTGCTGCTTCCCTGTAAAGAGCCTCTCCTTGAATACCGCATTCTTCAGCAAGGCACCTGAAGGCAGTCTCCTCAAGAATTTCAACTCTGCCTTTCTTCTTCTCTTCAACTTTTAAAACAAGACGTTCAAATCGGTTCCACACGAGTCTCTGAAAGTTTCTCGATTCTTGTATCACCAACAGAACTTCATCTAGGAGCTTGCCAGGCTCTGCAGCGAAGGTGGTCCCAGCAAAAATGGATCGTTTTAACGATGGATTTACCTTCTGAAATGGCTCCAAATCGATCTCATTGGCGTACGTTGTACTGAGATTTACACCCAAAAGGATCACATTGGATAAAGGAGCCAACAGGGACAGCTGGTGCAGCCAAAAGGTAAAATTCTCCTCTGGAAGACTGCCACAGTTGGCATCCCAAAGGTAGATGTAAATTCCGCCTTCGGTCATAGAGGCCAGCTGCAGAGCCTCTTGAGTCGGCAAATCGGCGGTGATGCTGGGGACTCCCCATAATTCAATTCGTGAATCTCTTGCATTGATTGCTTGTTGAAGTACCCCGCCAACCGCTTTTAAGCACTCGATGTCAGAGCCAATCAGAGCGAGTTTACACCTTTGCACCACGACACCTTTTTCGGCATTCACTTGCAATGGGCTGCCAAGGACGTTCTGACCATTTCTTGATATGGAGACGTTGAAGGACCCTTCGCAATGAAGAACTACTGAAGCAACGTAAGCGTCTTCGGTAGCATTTGACCTCTTAATGGTACCTTTCGAGTGGATTTTACTTGGGACTTGGACGTTAAATGTCTCGGCGCGAAACTCCTGTTCATAAAACACAAAATATAATGCAAATTCATTTATCGGTAGTAACAACAGAACCGTGCATACTACTCTTTAACTACTCTTTATTATATGACTGGCTCTTTTAGCAGTCAAGATGAATCAATTCTCCTGCTGTGATTGGCTACCCGCAGGTCAAAATGTAGTTCGTTCTTTTTTTGCGTGTTTATGGACCGAGACGAAGTCGAGGTCCATAAACACGCAAAAAAAAAGAACTTGGCCAATATCCCGTCACCTTGACCGAACAAGCTTGACCAATAACCCATATGTATTGTCCTGAATGAGGTCAATCGACACAGGAATGAACAAAATATGAGTGGAAGGTCTGCCGTTGCAAAGTTGATGAAGCGGTTTCCAAAAGGAAATAGGCAAATAAGATACGTGATTCTGAGAGAAAGTACATTTAGTAGTGGCTTACGTGCGGCTTTACAATCAATGACCAACAAAGCTAAGCTAAAATATGTATAACAAAATTGAAAAGGGTTTAAGTTCAAAGAAATTAAGAAATAAATCTAAAAAGACATCTATTTACAAAGGCCCGTTTGAATCGATCAGTTTTTACTTTAGGAAGTATAAAGTCATGACCCCTTTCTCTAAGAACCCTATAACATTTGGGAGGGAGCAAGTTATATAATACATGACCTGGACTGGTATTCGTTATATCAACACAAAAGGGAATGACGGATTCAATCCCGAAACATTCAAAATACTCGAATGATGGGAAAGTTAGGTTGGTCAGTTAGAACTTTAGCTACAGTACATCAGAAAAAAAGTTCTTGCCTAGGGAGAATTTGTTCAAGCTTAGAGTGTGAAAACAATAATTGCATTCATACCATGCATGATCCACCGCCCTTGTTTCCATGCCTTGGGATAATCTCAACTTCGAATGGTTTTCCAACAATAGCAAGGTGATGTTCTACGATGCCAGCATCATTCATCATCATCTTGTACTCAGCTGGAGTCAAACGACTGTTTGTTTCTTGCTTTACTCGAGGTGCAAAATTAAACGGTGCTGAGGTTGAAGGCGTGTTCGATTGCTTCCTCTTCGTCTTTTCCCTTTTTGGTAAATCCAGTTGACCCCAGAAATACACCTAAATAGAACGAAAAAAATGTTCTATAATAAATCTGCAACATTTTATTTGTCGTCGTCGTCATCATCATCATCATCGTCATCGTCATCGTCATCGTCATCGTCATCGTCATCGTCATCGTCGTCGTCGTCGTCATCATCATTATTTATAATAGCCCGTTTGGAGATCTTTACAACATAAAAGAGTCATTCGTTCTATGCCGCAAACGCCAATTTATCCTTTACTGGGAGAAAGGACATACTGGAGAAAGGCTCCCAAAGAGACCCCAACGAACATCCTTAACTTAGAATTAAACAGTAATTTTAGTATTAGTTTTAGTAATTTAATATACGGTTTTTATGTGTTAACCAGCAGTGTTGTTGGGGCTAGCGTGTTTCTCTTTTGATTTGAACATTTTAAATAAAGTATTACCTACCTACCTACCTACCCACCTACCTAGTCTTTAGTAAATCGCTTCATTAGGAATTTAGGATGCCTTTCTCCTATAGGGTAGAAAAAAGGCGAGAAAAGAATGCCCCAGAGATAACTTGAGAATTCTTTATCTGGGATCCGTACTCAGAGACATCTATCTGGGCATTCGAGCTGTGATTAAAAGCGCCCCCTTACAACAAAGCTAACCTAATGGGGCTTCTCGTTTTCAGGAAAGAGATTGTACATGCCTTTCCATCTGCTGTGATGACGGAAGTACTTGCCCAGTCACAACATACAGTCTTCACTGTCTCAAACTCGGTTAATGGTACCATTTGGAACTTGTGAGTACTTTCGAACGTGCCAATACCCAACTGACCCGAGCTGCCATCTCCACACGTGAACAATGTTCCTTCGGATGATAATGCAGCAAAGTGATTGGCTCCGCAAGCAATCTGTACTATTATTTCACTGTTCAGTTCCTTGTGATGCGTAAGATGTCCGTCGACCACTGGGATCCAACTGTATACATCACCGACGTTGGAGCAGAAGAGGAACGCGCTGAGATTTGCCTCGATCGCCATCATACTTGCACGAAACGATGGTAGAGCTACAAACTCCACTGGTGGTAGGTTGCCAGACTCACGTTGTTCTTTCATATTCGAAAACAAAGCATGTGTGAGCTCACCGCCTGGGATGTTGAGTCCTTCTGAGGAAGGAGGCAAAATTCGAAACAACCACGAATCAAGGTCTGCATAGTATGCGTTTCCTTGTTCATCCACGCTCACCAAAACGGACCCTACGGAGCACAGGGTCTTCAAGTTTGGCTTGTTACAGCTGATCAGTGGGGTGGTATCATCGGCTGCTTGACAGTCAGAATCCATTTGGAGTCCAGCACAAACCATCAGATTGCTGTCGGCTGTTAAAGCAACGATAAGCTCAACGAACGAGTTTCCTGCGGGTACATTGCACGTGGTGACGTCACTTATGGCCACGTCCTTCGGGTCTATAGGTATTGGGTCTTCCAGTTTTGTTCCATAGTAGCATTTACCCCACACTACTACATCCGCCTCTTTCGTTAACACCATTGTATAGTCTTCATTACAGCACAACTCTTCCGCTCTAGTGTTAAAAGTTAAAACAAGGCGATCACAAAAATAATACGCAAAATCGTCTTTGATGACGAAAGTGAAAGTAAGAAGGTATATGGTCAGTAAGGCATAAACACCGAGTAGCCTGTAAACAACACAATACATAAGGCATGGTTACAGAAGGCATAAGGCAAGCATATTCTGTCCCAAGATGAGTAATGTATTAGAATTTGTTTCTATGCAACATGAACTACACTAGTTAGGTTCAAACGGACCGTACCACCACGCATATCCAAGCCGACAGTCTAACAGACACGTTGGTAGCAACAATGCAGTTAACAAATTATGGATGGTTGACTTGAATAAACGCAATAAGCGACGGTGTGTTAATGCTACTTCAAAAGTGATTCGTGTGGCTGGACATGACATAACATTTATAAACTATATCTGAAAGGAGGGAATACCATTGTGGTATGTTAAGTAATTTGTATAATGGTAATGGTAATGGTAGTGCATTTATTTACCGCACATATCATATATTTTCATGGCGGTTTACAATTCTTCTCTAGGATGAGATCGGACGTCAGCCTGTAAAGGCGCCCCTGGCAGCCGCTATCAGTCCATACTTGATCTCACCCACCCACCCAACCCACACATGAATGTCAAAGACAGATGGAAGATACAGATAGACCACCTACGTCCCCTACTCTTTTCGAACAGTGTGCGGGTTCTTTAACGTCTCACAGATCATTAGATACAAGTGTTGTGAGACGGGACCTACGGTTTATCGTCCTCATCCGAGAAGACTAGAAAATCTAACCGTTTGCAGATCACAAAGGTAGCACTTTCTCCTCAATTATTTAAAGACCCCGGGTGTTGGTCCGGCCGGGGTTTGAACCCGAGACCTCCCGCACGGTAGTCCGTTGCTCTATCAACTAAGCTAATCGGTCGGCAAATATATTTGTGTCTGTTCCTGTGCTATGGGACAAGGATCGAGCTACCATTGCTGTACACTCCTTGTAATTAACTGTACACTAGCTGTTGCAGAAAAAAACCCACTACCAAATCCACTAACGACTTGACTCATATTACTTTCTGATTGATGCTTCCTAATTGTCATTTAACCGCCGACCGGTTAGCTCAGTGGTTGAGCACCGGACTACCGTGCGGGAGGTCGCGGGTTCAAACCCCGGCCGGACCAACACTCAGGGTCTTTAAATAACTGAGGAGAAAGTGCTGCCTTTGTAATGATATCTGCAAATGGTTAGACTTTCTAGTCTTCTCGGATAAGGACGATAAACCGTAGGCCCCGTCTCACAACTCTTCATAATTGATTCTGTGGGACGTTAAAGAACCCACGCACTGTTCGAAAAGAGTAGGGGACGTAGTCCCCGGTGTGGTGGTCTATCTCTACGGGGGAGGGATTTGCAGTTACGGGCCTACAGTAATTGGCGCACGCTGTTGTAGTGTCCCTGCCAGGTCTCTGGCGAAGCTAATAAAATAAAATAAAAAAAATTTAAAATGCACCTTCCCAAAATATGGAAAGCTTACAAAAAATAAAATATAGACACTTCGTTTTAGAGGTACAAACCTGATTTCATCTCCTGCAGCATTCTTCCCCAAGCACACCTTACGTGGCACATCATTGTATCCCTTAACAGTAAAATAACCAAGCTGTCCGAAAGTATTGCTACCACACGTGTACACTTCTCCTTCCTTCGTTAAAAAGGCACTGTGTTTCTCACCAGCTGACACCTGTGTTACCACCTTGCCTGCGTTATAGAGTTGGCGGATGCATCCTGGAGTAAACAAATTTTGGCAATTCCCCAAGCCAAGACGACCGTGTGAACCTCTTCCCCACGTATACGGGATTCCAGAGTACACCCTACCGTGACCCGCTAGGACAGAATGATGGGTGCCGCAAGAGATGGATGTCACCCTGACATTGTCGATTTGTCCCACTCTTGTTGGCGATGCAGCAAACCGAGTTAGGTGTTCATCTGCACACTCTAGTCCCCATTGGTACAAGTAACCTCTGTTGGTTATTGCAGCAGCATGGTCACCTCCTGCAGCTATGGCTTGCATGTTCCAAAGCGCCTGAATCTAAGTTTGGCATGAGTAAAGAAGTAGATAAATATTACTTAATTTATTACTCCACCTTTCATACGAGTGGATTTACAAGTTGTGCAGCAATTGGTAAAAGTACTTATGTATTGGTAATATTTTACAAGCTACGTACCAAAGTTGGCAATCTTTTGTCTACTTCATCTCCATGACCCAACTTTCCAAATGTCCCAGATCCGCAAGAATACACCAAGCCGTCCGTGGTTAGCATCAAAGAAAAATTTGCGCCACAGGCCACTTGTTTGATTTGACAGGTTATTGATGTGACACGTGTAGGAGAAGGAGGATCGAAATTTGAAATAAGGTGTTGCTCGAAACCAAGAGCTCCACTTTCTCCATGGCCCCAAGTGGAGACTCTGTTACTGTCGCTCACAACAACAGCCGCATGACTACAGGACATATCCACAGATGCTTTTTTTTCAGAAACTGGCGAGGGCTTAAAATGAAAATTGCTCTGAACAACGACTTGCTCCACAGACGTTGTCCCACACAATTTGTCAAAAACGGAATGAAGGCCGATCTCTGAAAGACCATCTTCCGTTTGGAGCAGCATGTAAAATAGTCCATGGTCCCTTTCCAAGCCTAACTTGTCACCTAAACACAGAATGACATTTGAAGTCAGAGTGAGAAGCTGTATGAAGAAAACATTTGTGGTAAACATGAGAGGAATTTAAACAAAAGAAACTCATAGAGAAATAAAGAATGTTAAGTTTTCTCCCGCTTTCAGCCCGTATTGGAAATAAGAAATAAATAAATAAAAATAACAATTGTCACTTTAATACGTCTTCTGTTATACATGTTTCCGAGCCTTCTCAAAAACTAATTTATTGAAACTAGAAATGTTCGTTGGAAATTTCAAGAAATCGACAACGTAAAAAAAAAGAGGTCTTTTTGCTTCCAGCGAAAGAACTTGATGACCAGTGAGCATATGTGGTAATTGTAACCGAAGCGACATTTAGGCAAAAGTACGACTGTGTCAAAACTCCTCTCCCTTGAATTGGTCTTATTCTTCACAAGAAGATCCTTCATTACTTTCTTGGGAGGTCACATGAGATATCTCAGACTTACGAGAAGTAAAAAGCATCTTCTTTGTGCCCTTGAATTCAGTCTTGGTGGGTTGTCGCCTGATTAGTGTGCCATACTTTATCACACCCTCTAAGTTCTCATACTGCCAAGTACTTGGTGGTGCGTTGGCCATCACGGAAGACCAGAGCTTGCTTCGTGGACCTTGTGATGCCTTCGAGGTCTCCCTCATCAAAGGTTCTTCTTCCCTGAAGAAAAGTACAAAAACGTAAGAGGAGGTTTCATGAATACTGTGCAAGACGGGGACGACTCATGTGAACCTGACCAGTGTGATGTGGCTCGGATGACCAAGGCATTCTCATCCTTGCTTTAAGACCGTAAAGGAAGTGTAGAGGAAGGAATGAATCCGCGGCCGGCCCTACCTTCCAAGATCATCATCAGTGGTAGTGGTATCATCATGATATACTCGGTTTATGTGGGTTGGGTGGGTATGGTACGTAATTGCCAAAGGCCTGCATCCACCAGGCCTGGTTTAATCTTCATTAGCAATATGCCAAGTTGAATCTCCCTTATACTGTATTACTAAACTGGGATTGCAAACTACGCTTTGTTCATGCGTTGTCATCATCTGGAGAAAGATCTTGACGTGACTGAAGTTTTACTGCGAATAAACCCGCGCCTAACTAAGGCCATACGCTTCAAAGTTAACTCGTGTATATGGTTTACCTTGTTTTGGACGATGTCCCCCAGTTGAACGTCCTTTTCTGTCCAGTCATAGTCAAGCATTGATGGGTCAACAGGATTTCTGAAATCTCCTCGCCATCAGTATCTAGGAGGACAGGATCCGGGTACCTCACAAAAGCTCCCTTACCAAGGAACACATCATCCAACATATTGGAGTATATTGCTCTGCCGTCTTGATTATCACTTTGTCCCACATCTAGGTGTTCATTTGATGGACAGGGCATTTTATCTTTATTCTCAGCAATCCTGGTGAACAATTCCTGGGTATTAAATGACTTGGAAGCTGATGTGATCCACATTTCTGCTCCAATTTTCTCAGCAAATGATGTAGCCTCTGCTTGCAACACGGCGCTGTCCTGAGCACAATCCATCTTGGTGCCGACGACGAATTTTGCAACGTTAGCAGGATCACTCCTATACGCTCTAGTGAAAAGTTCATACCAGCTAGCAAGCGCTTTGAAGCTTGAGGGCTCGTCAAGGGAAAACACAAAGACAACACAATTCAAATTTCGTAAGTAAAGATTGATGAGAGAGGTAAATTCCTGCCTCCCAGTCGTGTCAGTAATGAGCAGCCTACAGCTGTCTGTTACGTCGTAGTACGTTATCGAAGCCCCTGTTGTTGGTCTGTATTCTTTAGGAGGTACTTTGTTTTTCAGCGCCTTTATAAGCGAAGTCTTGCCGACTCTTGCATCACCAAGAAGAACAACTTTCTGCCACTGGTTTACAGCACAAAGTGACATGCCACCTGAAAACCATTCAAAACAAAAATCTAAGTGCTAAGCATTTAATATCTATGCCACTTGACTGAGTAGTTATTTTTAAGCGGCCGCCGTTAATAGCGTCGAGCCGCTTCTTGTTATACCCATTTCTTTTAGTGTTTTTTCTTCGTCGTCGGGTCCGTCATTCTCCAGGTACTTCCGGTTCCCGCTCGGCCAATTAAATAACGTTGGAGTTGTCGTGCGAAAACATTAGGGGGCTTAAGCAACGACGACGACGGCAACGAAAACGTTATTTCGACATATAACTTCTCGTTTTTGTAACTCTTTCGCGATTATTCCAAATTGCTGAACTTAAAAAATGCTGGCGAACTGTCCAGGAACTAAATTGCTATGAACGAAGTCAACGTTAGGAAATAAAAAAGAAAAACTTGCCGTCATGCGTTCACGTTCTCGAGAGAACATAAAATTTGGTCATTTCACGTTCTTGTTATGCAGAGGACGGCAACGAAATGTACCAAAATGTTAAACGCACGTGCAGAGTCATTGTTTTTGCTCATTAAGCCTATTGTTTTGTGACGTTCTCGTTGTTGTTGTCGTCCTCGTTGCTTAAACTCCCTATTCTAAGAGCGTGACTTGATAGCGTGACTCACGTGACGACTTGTTTGTCTGTATTTTGACCAAATTTGATCAAGATTTATGACCTTCTAGACACATATAACTCGGCGTGGTCGGGGGGGGGGGGGGGGGTAACTTGGGTAAATTTTTGCTGGGTATGTGCCGCTAGCCTCACAGAACCCCTACCCCATTGTAGTCTATTCTGAGGCCAAATATAGACCCCATCTTAGTCATTTTGGGGCAAATGTAATTTTCGTGATCCCAATTTAGTCACTATCTGTTTATGCATCTACCTTGTAAAGCCTTTTAAGTAGGTCATCCTAAAATGTTTTGACACATTTGTTAAACTGAATGTAGAACACTTTACCTTTCACCTATAGTACAAACATTCTGGTACATTTACCTCCAAAATCCCGAAAATGTGCGACCCCATTCTAGTAACTCTATTGAAAATGCAACCCCATTATAGTCAACCCAGTCGTGAAAATGCGACCCAATCAGGCGGCACATCCCCATTAGCCTGTTACTAGGAAGTGCTCCCCTCGGGCTTTCAGGCCACGTTTTAGTTACGAAAATCCGAGTGCACTCTTTAATCGACGCCGAAAGCCCAAGGCGAATTACCCTCCACCGAACAGATATCTACCGAAACTTCTCGTTGGGTGCACCTGCAAATAATATTCTTCTTTGTAGAAAAGCAGATTGTATGACATTTGTCTACATCAAACGACATTTGACTGCCCTTTTCCCATTTAGATAGGGCATCTAAGTCTTCCTGAAGAATTAGACAATCGGTAGAAAGGTTATTGTACGATACATTAAGCAATCAGCAAATAATCTTGTTGTTGATGAGATACATGAAGACAAGTCATTCATGTATAAAACTGAGGAATACCAGCGGTCCTAGTACAGTGGCTTGTGGGACTCCAGAGGTTACATCATACAGGTACATACTGGCTTGGTGTAATACCCTCCAAAGTTACTTTTTGTGTTCTCCGAGTCAGACAACCTAATCCAGGACAGCATACTACCATTTCAGCCACTTATAGAGTAACCGTTCATGTGGCACTCTTTGAAATTTATGGCAGCAGTTGCGCTGTATGAGTGTCTTTACAATCCAAGATAAAATCAAAAAGGCAAATAGCTGGGCCAAAATCGGGAAGAAATTCAAGATGTATGCGGAAGAACTGACATCCTGCCGGTGATGTTAGAACTGGGTACGAACGTTATTGTCGCGAACGAAACTGATGTTACCATCTGGATCGGGACGGTATCCTGTTCACTGAGAATCAGTTTACAATCTCGATTAACTGAACCCGCACATTGCCCACAGACCGTATGTTTTGATAATCTCCTCAACCGAGATGTATGCTTGTATGCTTGTATGCTAACACTCCGCTTTGCGATCTTAAATTGGGATCCTTTGCGATAATATGGAAACATTGCTCTTTGCGATATATATTCCTTTTAAACACGCCTTTTTAAATTCATGACCTGACTTTGGTGTTTTATAGCCTAACTTTTGTAGTTTTAACATTAATTCAGGTTTTAAATTTTTAACTTTGACTCTGTAAATAGCGCCTTTGGACCCTTGGGAAAGGGCGCTTTATAAATGTCTTATTATTATTATTATTGTTTCTTTTATCACAGTCTTTGCAATTTTGCTTTATCTAGATACATGTACAAGTACATGGCCTGATTCTCGACTCTTTCAACGCGCTTACCACTCGCAATTGTAGAACAAAATAACGCCTGTTTGTTGTGTTACTTAACTGAAAGTAGTGGAGTGCCCTTGCAAGCCGGAAGTTGGCGGGTGTTCAGAAATATTACATGTCTCAGCCGTCTCGTGACTCCACTGACCACGTAAAGACAGACATTTGACTTCTTTGGAAATTTATGCAAACCGAAAGGATTCTAGTCAGATAATTTACAAAAACTTGTATGATTAGTGTTACTGCTTATTGAATTTGAGGTAATAAATAACCTACCATAGTTCCCTGCTGCAACTACCGAGTCATCAGCAGACATGATGCCCCTTGATCTTGGGACGATTGCAAACTAGATGCAGTCAGTTGACGATTCGTGGTTCTTGTAGAATCTCAGCAAACTCGGAAATTTGTTCTTTGACGACAATGAGACAAAAGAGTTTCCCAAAAACTATGCTGAGAGTGGAAATCTACTCACCGTTCACCCACATTCACACATTCTCGAACCCGGCATCCAGGCGTTTCTTTAATTATGCCGACGATTTGTTTGTGTGTACATGAACAATGGTTCGACTGTTCGTCGTCGATGGACTGGAACCGAGCTTATTTGTTGCTAACAAACAAAACTGCTTGAACAAAATGGCGGATTTTGTGAAAGAATTAAGTTATGATTGATTTTTCCAGTTAACAAGAAAACTAGGGCGTTATTATGGCTCAAACAGAAGTGACTACACGCCGACTGATACCCGAGGACGAGGTATACCGCCAAATATTTGATGCAGAGGTTAGTTTTCTAGTTGTTTTTAGCTGCAAATTGCATATCGAGTTGAAATCCAAGATATATCAACACCATTTACCAAGATATCGCGTAAGGTGATAAACTAATGAGAGATTCATCAACGATTTTTGTTTCAATAACGTTTTTTGGTGAAATAAACTAAGGCAGACTGACAGTCTGTTCATAATCCAGTTTGCACTGCAGATATATATATATATTTTTTTAAAATTCCCGACTAACAGGATTTGCTCACTGACCAGTTCGTTTTAGCTAGCGAAGCATAAAAAAAAGTTAATTTCAAATAAATTCCGATTTCTGAGGTATCCTATTGATACATATATTATACATTATTTAATTCAGCATTAACCAGCAAAAGATTGTTAGTCTATTAAGTATCTTTGAGAGTAGATTAATGCCACAGTGCCTACTTGCTCATAAGCCTGTCAGCTGGTAAGGTGGTTGCATGGATAGTGTGCACACTGGATTTTCCATCATCTGATCAGAGTGTTGGTAGACTAGACATGTTGCTCTATATTGCTCTTATGTTTATAATGCACGTCATCAGCTTCCCCGTGGGGTCGACCCGGCATGCTAACCAGGGGGATTGTAAAATCAGTCAAGCAAATTTGAGGAATTTCGCCGGGGAGTTGTGGAATCTCTCAAGACAATTAAGTCCCCTGGGTGAGGTGTCTCTTAGCGGAAAATCCCCATGACATCCTTTTCAAACTTGTGAATTCCTCCACCCACGAATCATTGATCCTAAAACAATGCCAAGATTTTCCCCTACCCTGGGGCAAAGAATCCCATCCATCTCCTTGTATTCCTCCACATATCTCCCTGGTAGGCCCGGGGGTCGACCCCACGGGGAAGCTGATGACATGTGCATAATGCCAATGATATTATCTTTGCTCATAAGAATATGTAACCAAATTGTCTCCACCTTTTTATAGGTAAGCCTGGTAGAAGCACTGGAAAAGGAAAGGCTCCCACCTAAGTCCAAGTCTGCACCATTACTGCCGCTGGTTAGAGAATCCAGAGCTGTTACTGGACATGGTATTCTGACAGCTCGCCAAAAGCAATGGATGCAAGCAAGGCCAAATGAGGGCAGCGTAGAAAATCCTGTACATGTCAAGTGAGTCATTAAAAATAATCTATTTTACTGGCATTAAAATGCAAATGTTATGTACTTGATGGAAAACTATTGTGGCATGTTTACATAGCCACATTCTACAATAATTTTTACCACTTAATTATTCTAAAAGCAATTCCTAATTAGGGATAGTGTCATTTTATAAAATTTAATTAATCATTTTTTTCCCCAAAAGTCTAAATCTCAGACATACAGACAGATCTGATTAACAAAAACATTTACAACTACTGACAACTTTTCAAAATGTATCTTTTTCAATTTAGATATGCAGCTCTTGAGGCCATGGAGAAGCATTCTAAACCAGAGAGCTATTTTGAAGCTTTAGAAGTTAGAGGACTTCCAGACACACCAAGTAAGAACCCAATTTCAGGTACATACATGTATGTATCTCTTGAGTTTGTGCATTTCATCAGGATTAACAGTGAATATTAAGATATGCTAATTACCAATTTTTACTTCTTTGTACTCACAGAAGCAACTTATAAGAGGACAAATATAATTGAAAGACTGCAGTCAAGCAGGAAGGAACGGTAATTGTGTTAGTCAATTAAGTTATTTACCATTCGCTGACAGGAATTGCCTCAACCCACACAGTCATTGTTTGGGGAGTCACTATCCCCCCCCACCCCCCCTTCACACTCCCAGTAGGAAGAAATATGACTTCCCCAAAAACAACTGCATGGGAGGCTCTGTCAGCCGAGGATATACTTTATTTAAATGGCATAACGTAACATTTTAATTAGTATCTTCAAATTCATTTGTTTTATTCTCTTTTTCAAAATCATATGTGACTTTGCAATTTGTTTTTCTTTTTCTAATCTAAGGCATGAATCATATCTAGAGGATATGTATCAGGAATTTGGAGTTATAAATGCTGTAAGTTACTGTACCTTTTTATAGTAAAATTGTAAGTGGTTTGAACCTAGGAACCTAATGAGTGAGGGTGAGTTTAATTCTTAGAAGGACTGTTTGTGGTGACATTGACTGGCATTTTGACAAGGTGACTAGAAGTGACATCATCAGAGTAAAGTGATTTGTGTAATTTCATGTACTGACATTACTTAAATTATTATTAATCAGTTTTATAAATTCTCCTGATTCTGACAATCAATCACCTGTGAGTCCCCTTTTCACATGGCAATATCAGCTTTATTTGACCTCCAAGTAATACATGTACAGTTTTCTAAAGGTTACATTACCTTAAGTACTAACCTCTCTCCCCAGGAACTGGAGCCTCGCATCTTGGAATCCTGTGAGAACTTGAAAGAGCTTTTATTAGAAAATGATAAAGGTATTCTAAACTAAAGTCTTAATTTTTATGCCTGTATTTTTCATTACCGCAACAGTAAATTTGTATTAGAGTTATCTGACCTGACTCTATTATTCCATTTTATCTCCAGAAATTGAGCAGCTGATTAAGACTATAGAAAATGATGACGTAAGTGTTATTAGCTTAAGTTCACTTTGTAGGTTATCACCAAGTATGACTTTTTTCAAATACATGTAAATGGATGAGAATAATTATCATGAGACTATATTTCATGGGAAAGTGAGTGTCTCTTTTCTCTCATGGGCCACTAGATGAGCACTACAGAAACATGAGCAGTCTCACAAGAGACAGATAATCTTGCTCTTTTCCTGTGATCAAAGTTGTCACTTTTGAGTTCCTTGTGAGAATTAAGAAGATGTGTTGCTGAATGATTTTCATTTTAAATGTAATCATATTGTCCCTCTTTATGCAAAGGTCAAAATGCCACTAGAAATCACTTTTATTTTGTTGAATATACTGTATAGTCTGTAGATTGTATAGTTCATTGCATTGTGCCGGCTATTATTATTGCCATGCAAAGCATCAATGTCAGACCATTGAGAAGTCATTGTGAAGAGTTTTTCATGATAATCACACAATTAATGGTGTATTTTGTTGCACACACAGGACCTACTTATCCATAATCTAGCTGACTTAGAGGCACTGTGGAAAAGCATTGAAGAGCATTCAAATAATCGCCAAACATGGATTGCAGGGTTGGATACCACTCTGGATCAAGTGGAAAATGACAGAGCAAACCTGGTGTGTAACTGCTTTCATCTGCTTCTTATTTGTATTATTGAAACTTAAATAACTCATACTGGTGGTAAGAAAAAGCTGTAATCCATTATTTCCAACTATTACCTGGTATGTATTAATTAATCATACATGATAATATGTAATGGATCTTATTGTGAAGCTAAGTTTACTGATAAAAATCAAGAGCTGGCTTTTGATACTGTAAACCATCAGATCTTGTTTAAAAAGTTAGAGGCATATGGCATAAGAGATATACCCTTAAAGTGGTTCACAAATTACTTGTTTAATAGGCAACAAAATGTTTCTCTTAATAGTGTTGAGTCATCAAAACAAACGATGAAAGGTGGTATACCACAGGGTAGTTCCCTTGGCCCTCTTTTATTCTTACTCTATATAAATGACATTTCTAACTGCTCTGATAAATTGAACTTTAGGATTTTTGCTGATGACACTAATGTTTTTGCCTCATCACCTTCTATTCGCGATCTTGAAAAACTAATTAACGAAGAGCTGGCTAAAATTAAAGAATGGTGCGATCTAAACAAGCTATCTATAAATATTAAGAAAACTAATTACATGATTGTTAAATCCCCTAACAAGAAATCAGGAAACATAAATATTAAATTACCAAATAAAGATGGAAATAGTGACGTAATAGAAAAAAGAGATCATATCAAATACTTAGGTGTCTTATACTTGATGAAAAGCTTTCATGGAAGCACCACATAGCATACGTCTGCTCTAGAATTGCCCGAAATACTGGGATTTTTAGCAAACTAAGGCATTATATGTCTCTAGCCCAATTAAAACAACTTTATTATAGTCTTGTCAATCCCTACATATCTTATGCTATTCTTGCATGGGGGAGTGGGTATAAAACTCAAATCAAAAAAGTACAAACAAAACAAAACACAGTAATAAGAACAATATTTTTTGCCACTACTCATGGAAAGAACACTGAAAGTGCTTTTCCCTTAAGTTTATGAACCTATTAGATATCCTATCAGTTAATTCTATCTTTAAATTGCAAGCACTTAAATTTGCACATCGTTGGCATAGCAAAGCACTACCAAACATCTTTGAAAACTATTTTCAGTATGCTACTGATATTCATAGTTATAATACCAGATATGCCACTAATAAAAATTTTTATAAGCCATGCACAAGAACCAACATTGGAAAACAATCAGTATCTTCAATTGTAGTTGACCTTTGGCAAGATCTTCCAACTAGCTTGAAAAATCTTAACACTTTTACCTTTCCTGGCAAATTAAAAGAATTTCTTCTTAAAACTCAATCCAGTAAGTAAAATCATGCCTTTCCTTAGCTAGGGGCTAACTAGAAAACTTAAGTTTATTTAGCCCCTAGACACCTTTAAATGGTAATGGTTTAGCTTTTTTCCCCCCTTTTTACAGATCTAAATTCCTTTAAAAAATGTAATGCTAATGGTAAGAAAAGGTGTAAATAATAAAGATTGTTGTTGTTGTTGTTGTTGTTGTTGCATGCTAAAATACATGTACCAGTAGTTCTTGAATCAGTTGAACTTTATATGTCTATTTCTGGTGAGTTTAGACTTCACTTAATATAAGTATCTTTTTCATTGGGACTTGCATGTGGAAATCTTTGAGTTCAGAAATCAACAAACATTAGTTTAGTGTTTTTTATTAATTGTTTATTTTACTTTGATAGATTCGTGAGACATTGAAAGGCTTCAACAAAATCCTGGAAAGAGTAGCGCATTTGATGCCACCTGATGTACACAGATTACTTGAAAAGGAGGCACAAACCCTGGTGAAAATCTTTTAAGGATCTTCAAAGATCCTCAAAGATCTTCATGAAGATCTTTGAGGATCCTAATGAAGATCCTCAAAAATTCTTGCCAAGATCTTTGAGGATCCTCAAGGATCCTTGCCAAGATCCTTAAGGATCCTCAACTTTCTTGCCAAGATCTTTGAAGATCTTGACAAGATCTTTAAGGATCTTCAAAGATCTTGAAGGATCCTTTGCAGATCTTGGCCAGATCTTTGAGGATCTTCAATAACCTTACCAAAGACCTTTAAGGATCCTTTGAAGATCTTTGAGGATCTTCAAGGACCCTTCGCAGATCTTGCCCAGATCTTCAATAACTTTGCAAAAGATCTTCAAGGATCTCAAAGGATCTTTTGTTGATCTTGCCAAGATCTTAAAGGAACTTAAATAATCTTGCAAAAGATCTCCAGGGATCTTGGATAAACCTTTGCAAGACTTGGTACTACTTTGAACTTCCCAAAATCACAAAAATAGTTGCAACTATCGTTATTTTGACGTGCTAGGAATTCCTTGGAATTTTTTTACCTTTAGCCAAACTTAATTAGAATTCCAAAGAATTCCTAGGAATTGATTGAATTCTACAGTAAGACAACCTCAGAACTAAAACAAAAGATCTCTCAGGTATCTGAATGTATTTATTAGAAAAATAAAGAACTGAAGATAGCCTTAAACAGTTAAATAGGGTTTTAAAATATAGTACCTTTAAATAGAGCTAATGAATGCAAAAAATAGGTTTAAAATAACTTTAATGCAAAAAAATACCCCAGACAGATACATGTTAAGTAAAGTTTGATAAGTTACTTCCAGAGTATGGTTTAGGCCTTCCAAGGGGTAGAAACGACAAGTGACATTGCTCCCAAAACACCAATAAACAACAGAAATTGGTTAGTTTTTTATCATGTTTGCATTGTTATGGTAAAATTTCAGATACATGTAGTGCACATTTGCAAAAAAGGTAAGAGAAATTGTAATATTTATTATAGTAAGTTTAAAGACCCATATTCATCCAAGACGCATTGCACGCCACACTGAATCTCAGACGGAAAATACGCAAATCGCCAGTGAGCGCTATTTTGCAAAAATAATCCTTGTTCATCCGGCTTATTTCCCCGAGTATCACTATTTTTTGTGTCGTTGTGGTTTCTTAACATCCTCTCTCTTCATTTGCGTCAATATTTTCAACAGCAGTCGTCGTAGCAGTGAGGAAAAGACCCTGTAGGCAACTAGTGTTGTTGAACTTTGAGTAACGCGAAATTACTTGCTGGCGGGCTCTTGTTAAAAATCCATTTAGTTTGAGGTCAACCTGAAGGTAATTCTGCACAAACATGTTGGAACATTGTCTTCCATTGTCAGGCTGTTGTCTCCTTGAATTTGTTTTGTAATTTTCCTGGCAAAATGTGACTTTTGTCCCATTACTTTGTTGATACATGCATAGGGCCGCTGCCATTTGAAATGACCTCTGATCTCGAAGTTGACAGTGCTGTACAGTGTTAACCCGAAGGAAGATGCCCATCTCAGACTTTGCTTAGCTAGTATTTTTAAGCAAAGAAAAGGGATGATCTGGTACCTCAGAACTTGAATCTGTCGTAGTGATATGCCAGATTTCAACTGATGTCCGACCTTGGTGAATATTTTGATCGTGTGGTTCTAATTTATCTGCAAATGAACCAGACTCAATTGTGGTTTTGTATCCGATAAATGAGCATCCATCAAGTTGAACGCTGTTTGTTTCTCTTCCCTGCAATTTCTATAATGATAAGGTAAGCCTTATGGAGCACTAAAATTAAATATATGGACTAGGTGTATTCAAGGCGGCATAACTTATTTAATAAATTATTGGGAATCCTTTACCGCGTAGCTTTTAGTTAGCCATACTAGTAAATGCAAGCGAAACGATTGACTTCCCTCGCTACCTCAGTCACTGAAAGTTTTACATGATGAACCACACTTATTTGCAGCATTTTTGGAGGAACTGATTTCTTTCTCAGACACAAAAAGATTCAAATCACAGGAATATAGAATAATAAATCAATTCTCATTTCATTGTTATGTGTCATGCCACTGGAACTCAGTGGGAGAATCTGGTAAACCAATCAGATCGCAAAAATGAACAACAGAGACGGTTAAAAACAATAACAAACGCGTGCAAGGCCTCTCGGATGAACATGGGTCTTTAAATGGATCCATCACAGTTCAGATCAAGAGAATTGTTGTCTTAAACTCAGAATCTACAAATTCTATTTCTACACTCTCGCATAATTATCACAACAAACTTACGCAGTTAAGAGATAACAGCTACAGTTATTTAAATGTGAAGTCCTAAAGACTATTAAGCTTGACGGGAAGCATTTGGTGCCTAGGCTTGAGAGGACGAGTCCTGAGCCCTCATAACAACTGTGAGCGTTAAGCATCTGCATAAAAAAAACTGAGGTTAAAATTAGTCTTCCAAGAGATCACTGTATTCAGTGATCTGTATTACTCCCTAATTTATAGGAACAGTTTACAATGTGAAATACTCCATGACTGATCTTCAACTTTATTTTGAATACACTCACTGACAGAAATCAACAACACAAACAACCAAGACACGCAATCTACAGTCATTATAAAACAAATCGAGTCAAAATTGTCCAGTTGAACTAAAAGACATGTTTTTCCTTTAAAAAAGGTACTATTATGCCATGGGAAGGTTACAGAGTTCTTAGTACATTTAAATGGCCTGAAATTAGCTTGCAGTCTCGAGGAAAAAAGCACATGGTCGATCTTCAGTCAAACATTTGATGTCAATCGTTCATCAAAATAATATCAAAATATAATTTGCTTTTAACTAAAGCTTACCCGTTTCAAAAGATCATTCATCTCTTTGTTTTGAGACACCATTTTAAGCTTAAAACAAAGGAAAATTGGGAGAGATGTGCTTTGAACAACGTGAAAATCCGCCAGAATAAAGCAACGATTTTTTTCTGCGTAGGTACTTCATGTATGAGCCCTGAGTTCAGTGACTGCTGACCAAAACGGCTCATTCATTCCCAGTCTCTCTTGCCATTCAAAATGGCTGCTGGTTTGAGTTTTCTTGCTCAATTTAAGAGAACATGTGTCGTGCAAGAGAGAGCAAAAATTATTTTCTGGATCAATTAACTCAGAGAAAATTGCCCTCTTGTAAAAAGTAGTGCTTGCATTATAAAAACAAACTTCTGAGTACATGAATTCATTGATCTTCTGGCATGGAATAAACAAGCATATTGACGTAAGGAAAAGGTAAAATGTAGGTGGTGGAACATGACTTACTTCCTTCTATATCCAGTCAGTGATTTACATTACTTTGTTTTGTTTTTAATAAAATGAAATAAAAAGACTTGAGGCCTCTGATCACTGACTTCCCAGAAATTCCTAGAAACTCCATGCTTTTCCAAGCCATTACTGTGTTACAAAGTAAACATTCTTAAAAATTCTCAGACATTCTAAGCTTTGTTTACTTAGAATCTTGGGAATTCCTAGGAATTCTAAACATGTACAAACCATTCCCAAAAATTCCCAGCAATTCCTAACCAAATTCATGTGTGTGTGATTTGCATTGTTTGGAATTTCTGGGAATTTCTGAGAATTCCTAGAAACATTTTGGAAATTAATTAACATAAAGACCTTTCAAAGCTCTTTATTAAAATCCTTGAAGATCTTTAAAGATCCTATGAAGATCATGCTAAAGATCGGTTAAAGATCTTTGAAGGATCCTCGTAGGATCTTCAAGGATCTTGATAAATATCTTTCCAGGATCACTCCAAAGATCCTTTTAAGATCTTTGAACGATCCTCGTAGGATCTTCAAGGATCTTGATAAAGATCTTTCCAGAATCACTCTAAAGATCCTTTTAAGATCTTTGAAGGATCCTGGTAAGATCTTTAAGGATCCTGATAAAGATCTTTTAAAGATCACTCTAAAGATCCTTTTAAGATCTTTGAAGGATCCTCAAAAGAATCTTTGAGGATCTTCAAGGATCCTGATAAAGATATTTTCAAGATCACTATAAGGATCTTTTTAAGATCCTTAAAAAGATCCTCATAGGATCTTTAAGGATCTTTGCCAAGATCCTTATACTGATTTTCACTAGGATCTTTGCAAGATCCTCACAAGATCCTAGAAATGTCCTCAAAGATCTTTGCAAGTAGTTTTAGCATCTGAAGATCTTTGAAGATCTTTCAAAGATCCTACAAAGATCTTTACAGGATCCTCATCTTTAAGGATCTTTGACAGGTCTTTGAAGATCTTTAAAGATCCTCAAAGATCCTGTGAGGTTTTTCACCAGGGAAGAATCAACTCTACTATTCTAATGAACAGGAGAGCATATTCAGACCTCATCTCTAATTTGCTGAGTGGTAAGTCTTGGAGACTAATTCAATTAAGAACACTTGATTCTTACATGTATGTGATAAAAATGGTTAACTCTTTTAGAGCAACCAGTTTTAAATTGAAGGGTATTCTGCAAAAGGGGTGTATAATTATTGCTATTTTGCCTTAAAATCCAAAATATCTGTTAACTCACTCTGCTTTGGCATATAGAGTGGAAATGGTGTCAGAAATGACGTTCTGCACTTACATGTATTCTATGATTTGCGGGCTTAAGGATCCAAAGGTTTTATAAGCTTATGACTTTTACCAAAAACTCAAAAGTATCTGATGTATGGTTGATTTCTTTTGTTTTGAGTTGATTCAGTTTTAGGCAAAAGTGATACGTTAATTTGCTGAATTCAGGCCTTAATCAATCGCAAAATAAGTGTGAAACTTCAGTTTGGAAACTATAACCAGTCTGTATACGAAAGTTGAGCAAATTTAGAGAGATCTGGATTTTGAGGCCAAAAAACTATATACATGTACACCCTTTTTGCAATTTTGGGCAGCAAAAGTGCTGTCTTTGGGGTCTTTATAAATTACCAGATTCAACTTTATTGTCTTGGGTTACACATTCTAAAAAAAGTCAAGTTCTCTTCTTGACTAGTTATCATGAGATACAATGTAGCAATGCCAGAACAGGTGTTGTGAATTAGCCTGCTGATGGGTTCAAGGATGCAGAAGTCACCATGGCTGTACTTAAAATGTATCTCTTTTTATTACATGTATATATCTCACTTAATACGTGTGCTTTGATTGGTCAATTTTGAGGACTGTATTCTACAGTACGGCCCGCTTGACTTCAACTAGTTTTCTTTCCTGTGCACTGGATAAACCTCAGAGGTATCACTTAGTTATTTGATGTAACCTCGTTTATTAAATGAATGATATTATTTACATCTCGGGTCAGCGGATTCCTAGAGAAATGTAAATAACAATCATACTAGCCTTGTTTTCTCAGTCCGTACTGTAAGTTACAGATCCTCGTTTTTTCCCATTAATGTATGGCCCGCGCTTGGGCCATAAATCAACAAGAAAAAACATGGTCCGTAACTTACAGTACGGAACTCGAACTCGGTTAGTAAGAGGTATGTATGTCACAGTAATAATAATAATAATAATAATAATAATAATAATAATAATCACTTTATTTAAGTCTCAAATGTATTTATAATAATAATAATAATAATAATAATAATAATAATCACTTTATTTGACAATGACAATGACAATTTAGAACTTATATAGTGCATTTTCCATGTTTATTTAAGTCTCAAAAGTATTTAGCCGAGCACAGATGCTCTACTAATTGGGGAGACTAAATCAAATCAACTCTAAATAAATCAAATGAAATCAAATGTTGGGTTTTGGGGAGAGGGGAAAACCGGAGTACCCGGCGGAGAAAAACCTCCCAGAGCAGAGTAGAGAACCAACAAACTCAGCCCACATATGACGCCGAGTCCGGGAATCGAACCCAGGACACATTGGTGGAAGGCGAGCGCTTTCACCACTGCGCCAACCCTGCTCCCCAAAAGATAATACTGTAGTTTTCAATAATTGAGAAATGTAGATTTAAATGGGATTTCATTAAAGAAGCCACCGAATGCCAAATTGATTACTTACCGTTACATGACTTTTAGTGTTAAATTAAGTATTTATGAATTTTTTAGCCGACGTAGAGCGTGAGAGGCAGTGCTACAGGTCCTGGCAAAAACGAGTGGAGGACTGGAGAGTGCTGAAGTGCAAAGTGGCAGTTGAGAAATTCAGGTAAGAGTTTCTCAGCCCAATTACACCTGGAAGCTACATCATTGTATTATGTAAGATTTATGCATGAAGAATTTTATTCCAATGAATAACAGCTAGATAGGAATCAAGATTTTGTTACCAAATTTCTGATGTATTAAAATTTGTAACATTTCTAAAGAAAAGATAATGTACGAATAGCTGCTCTGAAGAGCATTGTTTTGTTTGACGTGCTTGTGAGAATGACTGAGATAGTTGTGATTGTGGAAATCAGCAATGTTGCACTCGCCTATAAATCTTATTGATGTGTGTTTTTAATACGAGTATTCCCACATTTAATTAGGTTATCCCAATTCACGTCGATTGTTTAGAAGATACACTCTTAAAAAAAACAGCTGTCTCGTGTCAACCAGATTTAACTTTGATTCTGAAATTTTTTGGCGTGTTTAGTGAGTTCATGAAGAGTTCGCCCATCAAAGATCCACCAGAACTGAGAAGGACATTTGAGCTGTTCACTGCAGAACAGCGTACTCTAAACAAGAAGAGAACGGATCTTCTGGAATCACTGAGGTTTGGTTTTAAACGAGACGATGATAACTCTTGAGTGTCCACAAACCCTTAAACGCTAGTCTCTACACAATTTATCAGCTGGGATGATGTCAAATCGTGTTCACTGAGAAAGTGGACGTCAAGGCAACTTTGTATTACATAACTCAACTTTTAGACTTTCAGTTCTAAACCGACTTAAGAATTTTGCATTCTGCAAGCTGCGTATATTTGGTGAAACTGTTTTCAATTTTATTGATGGTTATTTATTTGTATTCCTGGTTCGTTTGTTCCCTTCCTTTTTTTAATAGCAAATGAGAAGAGGGAAACAAGATGGCAGTGAACTTACATGTATTACAGAGATTCTAGAAACGTTTCAACATAACATAAACCATGGAGTTGTCTTTTACTTAACTATTTTATGATAAACAGAAGTGGTGTTTCATTGAAAAGAGTTTGAAATACATCTGTCAGATATTGAATTTCTACCTGACCCCCTTTTCACAGGAACATGAGGCCCCCTAACACGACCAAATCAGCGGTGTATCAGTGGAACACTGCTCTTACAGACGTATGCCGCCAACTTGGTAAGAACGTCATAAGCAGAGTTCACTGGAGATTGGTTGCAGTTGAATTCACGACACCGTGGAACGCCGTTCTGCGGACACCATATTAAGAGGGCTAATTTAAGAGAAAATATACGGACCTTTTTGATTGTCAGCCGGGACAAAGAAAACTGTGAGAGTGAATATATGATTTTCATATAATTATTCATTCTCACATATTCATCACTCACGGATATATTACGGACCAACAAAATGACCAGCTCCCAGATGGCTTGTTAGCTCAGTCGGTAGAACGCTGCACCGGTATCACAGGTCGTGGGTTCGAATCCCGTACAAGCTGAGCCTGGATTTTTTCAGGATTTATTTGCACTGCTGCGGCTTAAGTAGTGTTCATAACTGCGATGATCATTCACAGCTTCATTCACTAAGAAAACTGTCCGCTATAAACGGGTGTCCATAGAATGGGCTTCCACTGTAATTAGAAAAGCAACATGAAACACTGGGTTTTCTTGTGGGTCTTCTGTGGTTTCAGATAAGAGTAGAATTTGTGGCTGGCGTTAATGGAAGATTCGATTTCCCCACACATTGGTTTAGAGACCTAGTGGGATATCACCATTCCTTGTTATGAAACGCATCAGCTCTTTTATCACGCTTCGCGGGGAGATTATATGAGGCAGAGGAGCTTGCCTGTTACTCTCTCTTTTTTGTGGAGTCGTTCATATATTTATACTAATCCTTCTCTGAGTTGTTGTAATCGGTTCTTCTGTGTTTTAATAGTACAAGCTTTGTAGTTTTCAGATTATAGCCCTGCAATAGATAAATACAATAGGTACTAACGCTATTATAACATACTTTGGGATCTTTGTTTTGATTGCAAGACAGCGCGATTTGGTGCCATTCCTTGTCTTGTGTAATTTTAGGGTGTTTACTTTTCAGAGGAGCTTCATGCTAGGTACAAAGACGTAATCCAGGCTGAGTATGAACGAGTTATTGAACAGTGCATGGAGGAAATTAACAGCGTTAAGGTTTGGTAATCGTTTGTTGATTCTTTACAAATCTTGGCAGGAATTACATTGGTATTTCAATGTGAAATGGAATTGAAATATTTTGAGCGAATTTAATTGTATTGAGGAACAATCATAGGCCCCCCGACTTAACCACTTTCTAATCTGCAATTAGTAATTAATTATAAGGAGGTGAAATTTTCCCTGTATGACGAAAACAAAAATATACTACGTAGTAAGTATTAGCAACAGGTCGAGATCACAAATAACCCTGGGCTGAGTAATGCTCAAAGCATGGTCATTGCTAACCATTGGCTAAGATGTATAACCCCGGTTAACGCTAACCATGCTTCGAGCAGCTGGGCCCTGGTCATTAACATGATTACACAGTGATGTGATAGGGACGCGAAGTTATAACAAAATAAACATTGTCAAACAAAGAGCATATATGTCGCAAAGTAGACTGAAAGTTTGAGTTGTTTTGCAGGAGGAGTTCTATTCTGGAGGCATTGTTGATGCTGTTAGAACCGAAGAGGTGATGGAGTTTTTACACGTTTCTCATTAGTGCTGCTGCTACTGTCGAATCTTTCATTCCTCATATTTGAATTTACCGTGCATAATTTTAATAATTTGTAATAATTAAGTCATAAGTCAAGCGCTGTCATTCTCATAACTTACCTCGATTACTGGTCTGCCTTCCGCACTTACTCTGCACACTAGGTCAATGCAACCTACGTTAAATCTACTCTTTAACAAGTACGCTGCAACCTTAGTAGGGCTCAGCTTATTATAGGACCAAACTGATTGTGTAAAAGGCAGAAGATGTGTGAGCGTTTCTTACTTGTATTTGTGAATCATGGTGTCTACAATAGTTAATTTATAATGTGAAAAGTAACAAAGATTTTTATTTGCTTCCATTTTCCATCCATATAGGTGATGAATGAGTCATTTCTGCCTATCGTCGGTGAAAAGCAGACGAAATTTGAACACGAGGTCGACAAGATGGAGGTAACGATGATGCTCGGAAAAACAGTCAGTTAAACTCTACCAAAGGGGTCCTCTGGCGCCTAAAGTCGCGGTAACTGGGCGATTAATAACTAACGCTGAATTTGCTGGATTTAACCCTTTTACGCCCAATCGTACGGATTTGTACGACAGACAGGCCTACCGCTTTCAAGGTTGCCCACGCTCTCAAAGTGTCAACCCTGTAGTAACTGTTTTAATCTTTAACTCGTTCTTGTCCGCCATTTTGTACGTGTTTTCCTGTAATTTTCGAGGGTTTGAGGTCAAATCGATCTAGTTATTCCATATAAGGGGTTACCACGGAGATCTCTCTGGTCCACAGCATCGAAGGCTCTATCTTTCATGTCACGCTTGTCACGCTAGCTGTCGTTTATTTTTAAACGATCACTCAGCTACAACTCCGTACGTATTTCATTTATAAGTGTGTTTTTCCAGCCATTTTCTACCTCAGAAGCCCTCTGCCTGGCATCATAAAGCTGGGTTGGTGGGTAAAGGCAATCCTCCGAAAGAAGACAGAGGTGGGAAGCAATTTCACACCAAGTTAGCCGCCGAAAGGTTTCGATCGAGTCATGGTGATTCACAAAGTGAAGTTGTGTCCCTAGTCATTCTGTGAGTAGATTCCAGAACCTGGCATGGCAGTTTTGGCGAGTTTTGACTTGTAAATTATGCAATCGGTGCAACAGTTTGCCAGCAGGACCGGGTGGCTCGACACGGTTCTAAAAATATCTGAAATGGAAATTGGCGGACTAACACGCGGCAGTTATCCAAGCATATCCCAGAATTCCATTGGGTCACAAATGCGAACATATCAGACCAGTGAGAGCAACTGAAATCAAATAGCGCTAGCCAGGTCGGGCTGAGGAATTGAGCGGGCAAATTGGAACAGATTGTAAGAAGTTGAGTCGAAGTTTACTGCCAATATAGACTTTTAGCTTGAAGAGGGATTTTTTGTCTTCAAAACTTCAAAACAAAGTTGCTTATTTTTAGTGTTGTCCTAGAGCGTTTTTTGGTCTTGCAACAGAATAAACAGTCATATTCAAGGAAAATCGGTACTTTTAATACGTTTACGCAGTGACAAAGTCTAAGAAACTCAGGATTTGGCAATAATAATGGCTCATTTCAAACATAGTCCGGGATTTGGAAAAGTTACAGGTTTTCAAAGCACCGGTCTTCAGCGACCGGTAAATTGCAGAGCCGGACAAGAAAGAGTTAATGAGTTTACTCCTAAAAACAGCAATAACTATACTAGGAGTTTAAAGTAAAATATACGTACAAGAAATTAAATATAAATAATTATGAATAAATAAATAAGTATTTTTAGTAAATAGATACAAACTACAGTATAAAAATGGTAAAATAGGAAAATATAACATATGGTAAGTTATTTGTTTTCAAGCAAAACCAAAAATGGCCATTTTATGCGCCCTGGAGCAAATCTAAAAAACACATCTTTGCTTTCAAAATTCAAATTCTCCTTTGGAAAACAAAATATCTTATGAGAGCAAACCTTGATCTCATGACTAAGCATTTATCTCTAATTTTGCCTATCACGCCTACAACGAGTCGAGCATCAGTCATTTGATTCGAGCCACTTTTGAAAGCCTCTGTTTTTCTCTTTGGCGCCCGGATTGCATTCTGAGTGATTTGGATACCACGGTGAAATCGGACCATCCGGACCTACTGGCTAAATATGGTACGCGTTTGTGTTCTTTGCAATTTAAATCTCGCCAAAATTGCCTTGCTAGGTCCAAGAATCCATCACAGAACGTCCGGAGTGACGAACTTCACTTCTGAGCTGCCATGACTCGACACGACCACTTTTGGCGTCCCAGTCGTTGTGAAATTATCTCTCACCTTTGGCTTCGTTCAGAGGTTTGCCTCTACTCCCCATTACAGCTTAATGATGCCAGCCTGGGAGCTTCTGCAGTGAAAATTGGCTCGAAAACACACTTATAAACCGAGTACCTACCGATTACAACTCGTTAGGTCGCGAGCAAAACAACAACGGTTCAAATTGGTGACCTCACCATAAAACTTGAGTCCTCGGTATTCCAGAGCAGCAAACATTTCAAGGGAGACCATCATATAGGACATCAAGATCCCTTTCATTTATTTGCATCGAGAAAGTTGCCGAAAGAGTTCAAAGAATTTGGGTTTGGGTTAAGGCGGGATGTGTATTTTTCAATCTCGTATCCAGAGTCCTCGCTCCCCTTGTCCAGCATCGGGAAAGGACCGACTCTGGAAAGAGTCTGATCTAGAAGTCTGAAAATAATGGACTTCTGGTTGAACTGTGCATGCTTAGGATTCAGCCCCACGTAAGAGTTCTGTTTTACTTCCGTTTATTTGAATTGTTTGAAAAGATGATGAAGAAGAAATAACCCAATCAGACGGATCCTTCGAGAGTCTTTGTTTCTTCAAGCGTGGTAGTAAGGAACTACGAGATTGTGTATTTCTATTTCGCTTTTCACGTGCGCCGCGCATCAATCCAAGGCAATTTCTGTGATAATAACCTATTTCATGTGTTCTGTGTAGCGCTCTTTGGAAAACTTGACTTGTTTCCACGAGATGCTGATCAAGTCACTGTTCAAGTTTGTACAAGGCGCTGCTCATTTATGGGACTTGCACGAAATAGGCTTGGCTCGGCAAGAAAGAAAGCTACAGGTATGCATTTGTTATAGTGATTCATTTAAATCATAAGAACGACATGGAAACGCACTTGAAGTGTATTCATGCATCTGTTATAAGAAATGGCAATGTGAATAATCGGGTTAATCCTTGAAGTCCTAATGATGTCATCATACATAGTTCCTGACTGAACTTGCCATATTCCCTATGTAGCTAGTTAAGAGAATTTTGGTCGTCATGAAGAAGGGTTGTGAGGACAAGTTAGTTGCTGGTCAATTTCAGGGCTCAAATTGAAGGGCTGCTTTATTTCAGTGGATAAAAATGCAGTAGTTGGAGTAAATTTGATCGCTCTATCAGTATACACGAAATAAGTTCGTGCATGTATCAACCTTTATCTTATCACTCTTTTATTCTTCAGGAGCAACTGGAAAAGAATCGACGCGACCATGATGGCTCAAACCAGGTGAGGACTTTCGCTGTTGCCGAATTGTTTTTAAAACTACTTTGAGACTATAACTAGTCGTCATAGCTGTAAAAAATTCACATCGCAAAATTGTGGATTGGGTTTGAAGCTTGTCGGTTTGATCGCCGTTGTTTGTTTGCCCGAAAATTAAAGCAACTACACTACTGCGGCTCCAAGACTGATAGATCTCTTCTAGAAGGTGCACAGGGAAATCAGCCACATGACGGTTGGTTTCTGTAACCAGCTGTGGCTTTACCGGGGACACCCAGACTATCCACCCAACCCATAGATTTATAGCAGTAGTAGTAGCTGTTTGCGATTCTCTTAAGTCCTCTTCATGTTTACGTGTTAAGTTGAAGGAGACAGGGTCAACGGCTTAATGTCACTGCCCAACGACGGAATCATTTGAGCTGAAGCAGATGTTGAACATATAGCCAGCATGATCTTAACAGTTATCTTTTAAGAGCCTGGTTTGTGGTCCGGTCT
>JAEMWC010001556.1:40000-50000 GCA_016490735.1 Pachyseris speciosa
GGTGAGCAAGGGTGAAATGTGGGTATTGACTAGAACTGCATCACGCAGTTACATAGTCAAATTTTAAACGACCATATATGACTCATAACTGCATCGCGCGGTCACATTAAGGCATATCGGCGATAGCACCTCGCTAACTGCATCACGCAGTCACATTAAGGCATATCAAAGATGCAACCAACCAACCACCAAAGCGAGTAAATATAAGAGAAGTTAAAGATATTGTGCATCAAATGGGAACTCGGAGTTCCCATTTGATGCACAATATCTTTAACTTCTCTTATATTTATTCGCTTTGGTGGTTGGTTGGTTGCATCTTTGATATGCCTTAATGTGACTGCGTAATGCAGTTAGCGAGGTGCTATCGCCGATATGCCTTAATGTGACTGCGCGATGCAGTTATGAGTCATATATGGTCGTTTAAAATTTGACTATGTAACTGCGTGATGCAGTTCTAGTCAATACCCACATTTCACCCTTGCTCACCACAGAGTCTCCAGTAGCTCAGTGGTTAGAGCATCCGACTAGATCACGGAGGGTCGTGGGTTCAAATCCCATCTGGGGCTCGGATTTTTTTTCCGAGTTCCCATTTGATGCACAATATCTTTAACTTCTCTTATATTTACTCGCTTTGGTGGTTAATTTTGAACTTCGATTCAATATTTTCTTCCAGGTTGAGGAGTTAAACAGTGAGTTAGATTTGCGGCTTCATCTGCACGAACCACGAGCTGCCAGAGCAGAGCAAGATGTGCATAACGTCAGAGCAGGTGAGCAGGGTGGGCTCATGAGGTAATCTCTGTATCCCTTAAATTGTTAATAACAGTCCTGTTAAATTATTGGGCGCGAAAATCACCCTCCTTGTCCTTGGACATTTACGATGCCTGGTACTGTGCTCTTAAAAACAACTTCGAAAGCTAAAAGGGGTTACTCATTTGTATTATTTTTTGTTTTCTTTCCAATCTAGATCTATTTAATTATGTCTTATTTAGGGATTGGACGAACAAAAAAATTACAAAAATACAAATACTCATCGCGGCGCCTGGGCGTGGACTTTCGAGTGCCTATATCTACGTTGCGTTTAATTCAGAAGTTTGTCTCACAGATAATTATAATACAACTTTTTTGTATTCATGATACTGAACTGGATCTAGCTTGAAGTGGAGACTCTTTCGGGGAATATATGGCTGAAACATTTATATATGAAAAGATTCCTCCGTTTGAGCCTCGTGTGCAAACTAGTTCCAGCTCATTACGGAGGGTGTATCTGCCGAGCATTTTGAATTCAACTCTTATGATGCGTTATTTGTGTTACCTAGAGGGAAGTGGGCATTGAGAAAGAAAGAGGAACGCACACTTGGTCTGAGTTTTAATTCCTAACATTTTCTTGTCATCATTCCACAGCGGAGTTGGTGATGCACCGCGAGCGCGTTGAGCGTCACTGTAAAGGTGTTACTACGTCACTGAATGATTTCAAGGCCAGGTTCCAACAGATGGTAGAGGAACATGATAAGGAGGTGAGACCGGGAGCCGCAAATGAGAGTATCGAGCGATTTTTGTGAGGTGGTGTAGATAAGGGTGGGGGTTGGTGGGGAGGGGGGAGGGGGTATGGATTGGGGGGGAGGCTCAGAGCTACGACTTTATCCCATTCCCACTTGTGGTTCTCTAATTGGTTATATTTTGTTAGCGGTCTTCAGATATCGAATTTGCTAGGCTCATACCAGTCTGTGTTCACCCGGCTGCGGTACTATGCAACCAGATTCTTATTCCGAACATGTGGCTCTGTTTTCAGTCCTTCTTGGTTGGCAAGGAAACGAGTCTGCAACTTTATGAAAACTGCATATACGTCTCAAAATGGCCCTCATTTCGTACTCCCCAAACCGAGCTTAGTTTTATGATTGTCTTAGAATTTTAAAATTGTTTTCAGCGTGAAAGTGGTTTACAGACTTGTGTATTTTGTTAAATTGCAGACGGACATTTTTAAACAGTCTGTGCAGGAACTTGAGGCGACCTTCACTTCAGCGACAAAAACCCACGAGTACGTAACACCAACTGTTCACGGGTGCATCAACACACTTAAGAACTGTAACGTCTTCGCTGCGCTTCATGTTTTAAAGGGGCTACTTTGTGGTGATTTTTTATGTATCATGATTGGGGTTAATTAAGTTGAAACCATGCATCCTCAACAAAAATACTTATAGTCAGCACCAAAAGAAAGAAGTCCAGCTATTTTATCCCCAAAAAGGGGGGCGAAGGGAGATGGAGGAGGGGTAAACCAGTGGGTTTTTGGCTATTTTCTCACGAAACAAGAGAAGGACTTCACTTGATAAAAATGGCCCACTTTTTTCAAGCTGCAGTCCATTTCCAACCTGGTCATCTTCAGCTGTTGATGTTTTTTATTGTTTTGGTAAACTAGCAAAGAAATTAGAACCAGAACAGTGAACCGTTATTTGGGGTTTTCTTTGATAGCAATATGTAGTTTAGCTTTTCAAAGCACTACTAATCTATGTGACATAGCCGGCCCTTTAAGGGTAATGGGAGATTGTGGTAACTTAAAATTGAAAGCCGAGAAGACTTAGTTAATAGCAAAACTTAACATCTTTACTTTGTTAGACCCCCCGTCTGGCATTAGCTATTTGTTACTTGATGAGGTTGTTTTTTTTCAATCGTTTTCGCAGACTTTTAGTGATCCAAGATCAAGTTACTGGACGAATAGAGCTGGTGAGTGCTGCTGGCTTTATCACTGTCTTTTTTGGATGCGTTGTTGCCTTTTTAGAGAAAAAGTACCTATGTATTGTTGTTAGCTGTGCTGTTCTAAGCTCTTACTAAAACCCATTGCCTTCATTTTGGAAGGCGGGATCTGGAGAGGATCGCATTCCTGTGGCTCTACGCCTTTCTATGGAATTGAAAATTGCTTTGCTTGTTTTATCCTCAGTACATGGGCGTGATTAGAACATCCCTGAGAAAGTTCCGCCATGACCTGGATGAGATGCTGAGCACTCTACGTAACTCCAATGCAAGATTCAGAAAGACTTTCAAGTAAGAGCTTGCCTATTGTTTTTATTTAGTTTACATTAACATATTTTGTAAATTTTGTAGATTGTAATTAAAAAAAGTATACATTGATAAAAGCAAATAAAGATTATTATTATTAAGAACAGCGTTAATTTGTCTTTCAAGCCGTATCTGGCTCTTTTATTTAACTGACCTCTTTTTCAGGGTGTTTTCTGATGGCGGCAATTTTTCCACTGATGAAGTTGATGAGTACAGGAAGAAACTGGTGAGTGCTCATGCCTTTAAGCTTCCATTCAACTATGTTTGAGGTGTGCACACGCGCAGATACCAGCAGCTGGTGATGCGCCTCCTGTTACACCATGTGTAAAGGCGTTCACGTCTATTTGTATGTTGTTTGCGCTGAGGGTAGTAGACCGCAAGGGACTTGCTCCCGGCCAAGAAACGTCCCGAGGGCAAATTCCTGTGTGTAAACAATTCTCTATTTTCCTCGAAATCTCAGTAGACAGCGAACAAAGCGTGTTTCTTGTCTCTTTTCCTCTCGATTCAAGCTCAGGGTCGAATTGAGCAAACACTCCGGGAACTCGTCCCTGCGACCAGATGAAAAGCAAATTCCAGAGCATTTTAAGCCATTCTTCCTTCAACAACTCCTAGAGTGTGTACCCATCCCTGAGACGCATTCTGACCAGCAAGTCCCTGGATTTGGTTCCGTTGCTACATACAACCAATAAGTGACGGAATTATTATGTGTGCCGTTATAGGAACGCATGGCTAGCAAGATTGACTCTTCCGAGGGATCTGTCATGGCTGAACTTGAGGGAATGGAGTCCAAGAGATTGGAAGCAGCGACAGACTATGCTGGCAAGCTAGAGGATAGGTATGCTACAGCTCCTAACCCCGTTAGGCTTCTACCGCGCGAGTGCTGATGTGGTTCAGGGTTTTGGTCATTTTGTGAGTTCCTTACATACCGTGAGCGATGGAGATGTGATTGTATATTTTTGAAACATCGTGTATCTCAACCGTGTGAAGAACATATAAGGCAGGAAAGGCAATCATAGTTATGCGCACAACTCATCGTCATTTGCAAATGAAAACCGGCTCTTGCATCTAAAATTCAGATACGCGATATTTCATATATTTATTTTCGTAAAATAGACTACGCTTGTTAATTGATATTGTTATTCTTGTCACGTATAATAATATAGTGCTGGAGGTTTTCCTCCCCCAAGGTAGTTGCCTTGCTGGGCTAACGGGTATTGAACACCAGGTTTTGGCTCGGTGTTTTCGTCTCCTAGATGGGCTGACTCCCACGGCTGACGAGCTCCATCTGCCTCTCGACACTGCCCCTCACCAGTCCAGTCCTGGGCTGGCTTGCCCCTACTCTTCATGGCCCTATTTTCCCAGAGGAGTGAAGGGATTAACTTAAAGTCAGTCAGTGAACAGTTCTGTTTTTTCTTTCTATACATTGTAGGTTTAAAAATCATTTGTTTGACTTGACGTTTATGGAAAAAGTGACAAGATGGCTGACCAACACGCAAGTGAAAGTAAAAAGTGAGGTGAGAAGAAGCTATCTAATTTTTAAAAGTGTTACGATATTTCTGGTGTTAAACGATCATTTTTATCTCCGTATGTACTGGCGAGATATTGCTGTACAGCCGATTTTTTGTTTATTTTAATTTTTCAGGTGGCATTCAGTAATTCTCAAGCGAAAAAACTCGCCATTTATCTGTCCACATTTGAACGCCACATCGATGCAGTGGAAAAACCCAATCTTGACAAAGAGGTACGGACTGAGATTTTAAAAAAAGAAAACTAGACCGTGCAAACAGCTAGAAAGTGATGTATGAAAGCGGGCCTACCGCAGTCACACTTGCCTTAGTCGCTCTCATGGCAGGGCCCTAGCTCCTATTAGGCGGACTGAGGCAATTGCCTCGGCAGGTTGTCACTAAATTTTAATGGAGGCGGAGATGTGCAAAACGTAGCCGGGGAATCCAGCTGTTGTCATATGTAGTCAGTATGCTGTTTTTCTATGAAAGTAGCCAGGGATCTAGTCCAGAATTATCAGAATTGGCGGGGGAAAATCCCCAGCCCCCGAATCTTAATGACAGCCCTGCTCGGTAAACATCTTGAATGTATGTATTTAATTTCTTTATTTGTGTGTGTGATGAGCAAGGCGTCTAATTTCACGCAGGTGTAAGTCTTTTTTACAGGGTCCTGTAAATGGTTATACTTAAGAGAAAATGTTAAGAAAGATATTGGCTCGGTAACAATTTTCGTATGGCTACTGCCCTGCATGGTTGAAAAAGCAAAATGAATGGATTCAAATGAAGAATGATCCTCGCATTTGATTTTATTTCCTTATATATCATTCACACTTGTTTATTTACGGACTCAAACGTTTAGAGAAATCTCCTTGCTACATTGTTCTGAGAGCTGCTTAGTAGGAAAGTTCTGCTCAATATCGTTTGCCATTTTAATGAATAAACTTACGTTGGGGTTTGGTAGTCGGATGTAACATGTAGAGTCTGACTTACTACGGCAAAAAAAAAAAAAAAGTGTCCACAGTGAAGTCCTAATCAGTAGCTCAGTGGCGGTTATCACAATGACATGACCAGTCGGCATTCAAACAAGAAAACTCTCTTTTCTTTTCTTTTCTTTGTTTAATTTTGCAAAAATGCGGGAGAGATTTTCACGAGTCATGCAGTGATTGTAGATGTTCATGGGATGGAAATGTTCAACCGTTCAGTATCATGTGTTGTCGTTATTTCTTTTCTTCAGCAAGTGACAGCCCGTCAGCTTCAAAGCAGCCTCATTCCCATTCTTCAAACGTTCCACGAACGATCCTTGTACCTAAACTGTCTTCTGAATCCAGCCACACCCAGTTTAGCGGTGCTGCAAGCAGGACTAAAGAAAAATGAAGAGAAAAGGGAAGGTGAGAGGAAAGAGGACAAGACATTGAAAGGAGCGCTCAAGTAAGTTTGTATTCTTTTTGTCCAAGTTATCCAACACGTGGGCATTTTGATTCAACCCAAGAAAGTTCTCCTCCTGTTTGGTTAGGATCGTTCACCGTTTGTATGTTACTATTAACCAGTCGTTTTTGACGTCTGTGATAAGTGTGAAACCTTTGTAATTTGTTGTGACTTGATTTCATAAGGTTTTATCTATTCCATGATACCACTATACGTTTTACAGCAAGAGTGTTCTTGCTCTTGGTTTTAACACGCCTGTCAGAAGTGAAATGGTTAACATGATCTTCTTCTTTTCTTTTGTTTGGCTTTTCTGCCTACTTCCGGATTGTCACGATCCTTACTCTCCTTACCGTTCTGTTGCCTTTTCTCTGTTGTACCTTCCTATGACATCTCCACTATTATTTATCACTTCTATTTTGACTTTTTGCATACACTGAGCTCCAAACCCTTCCTTGTTTTATACACAGTTGTTTTTCTACGAGATCCTGATGCCCAGAACTTCCAAAAAGCTAATATTTTCTATGATAGACGAATTTTCCTCATATGTATTGTATTAAACGCCCTGTGGTTTATGACAGCTAAGCCGCCTTGCTGCCGGCGTGGCATGGGTGACCGCATGCTGGCTCTTTCTTGTAGCTTTGTTAACCTCTTTTCACTCTTACTGTCATATTGTTCAATTCTTTGCCTCTCTCTGGCATCCTCTATCAGTCCGATTGTGGAGGAAGAAATAGAGGATCTCTCCCCAGACTCTACTGGAGATAGCCCTAAAGGCCAGACCCCGGATGTGAAACTGTCCCGGATGTTTCGCTTTCCTTCGCCTGAGAATTTTCATGAGTTTCTCGCCCTTCCAGTATCACCACCGCAGACTGAACGAAAGCCTTCTCCAAAGTACGTTTGCTGTCTCTCTTGAACCTTTTCTTTTCACAGAAATTCAGTCTTTCTGTACCCTCACTCCCTTTTTTTTCTTGTAGATAATAGTTTCTCTTTGCAGTTGCTTAAACCCCAAATTGCATCTTATGCAAGCTGTCACAAATTGAACTTTAGATTACTTTTAAGTGAGCGGGTATATAAAAAGTGCTGCCTGTCACTAGTATAATAATGAACACCCGAGAACTTCACGTAATTGAAGTTGTATTGTTTTTTTTCAATTGCAAACAGGCTAAGTGTCAAACTAAAATGATGCTTGGGAAAGATATCGCGTCCAAAGGAATGTGGTGGTTAGATTAATCGGATCAGCTAAGATCAATTACAATGCCAAAATATATCAAGTTCTAAGTGATCCTCTAACTTCTGCCAAAAGATGGTGGGGTCATTGTTAAATCCATGTGTGGAAATAAGTACTATTCTGCTATTCCTGCGATTTATGAAGGTGACATTCTCGTTTCCGACTCGAAAGAGAAAGCTGACCTTTTCAATGATTACTTTGTGAGTGAGGCTAGCATTCCCAATATGGACTCTGCAGAAATTCCACCTCTTGTTCCTTGTTCACCAAATACTATAACGTTTTGTTTTGTACTTTATTGTGTTGTTTTGTTGCTCGTGCGATTGCCGCAAGGATTGAGATTAGTATTTCCAAAGCAACCGAAGCTCATCAGTACTGCCAGTTACCTCACACACGAGAAGGGAGTCGTTTGCTGTCTTCATTCAATGCTTCACTGTTACAACTTTTGTACTGAAGATAAATTGATGGAGCAGCGATTGGTTTGTTCTTGTATCTATTCACAGAAGCGTGATACTTAAGTTGCTGTACATTTTACAGTGGTGTAAAGAGTTATTGCTTCTCGGTCTCTTTATTTTCTTATTCGTTTCCTTTTAGGTCAAAGAAGGCAAAGAGACGACTCTCTCAGAAAGTTTTGATTGAAAGCAGCGAAACAGCTGAACCCACAGAGCCCGCACCAAACGAGGAAAGAGGCAAACCCAAAAGTACTCGTGAGTGATGTTTCAGTGTCTTTGGAGGTTACGTAAGATGTTTTGTCTTTGTTGGAGCCAGTTACACGCGACTTGTGTCAGCGCCACTCTTCTCATCTGAATCGGGTACTGTATGGAATCCACTGAGGAATTTGATCAACTGCTTCTTTGCTGTGTTGTTGGTGTGAGCCTGTAAATTGTAACAGACCAAGATCATGGTAGTCTCGAGACCATTTTAAGCAAAATCGTAAATGCGTTGTTTCCTGTTTTCTGGGATAGGTTTACGGTCTTTTAGAGGCGTACTTGTGTAATCTAACACAGAAAGCTCTGTTCAGTTTCCTTGGCTAAAAATTTGTTCTAGAAATTGTTAGGAGGCATATTCTATTTCTCCAAATCTCCAACCTAATGTTCGTTTTCCGAAGGTGCTAGCTGGCCTTATTTGGAACGTTTAATGGCCTGTTTACCGCTTCAAAAACAAAGGATGTTACGAACTTGTGGTGGCATTTATGTAACGAAAACTATGTTATTTGATCGCAATTTAATCCGAATTTCTGAGGCAGTCGGAACAGACCGTAGGACACCTGCTATAATTATAGATCCTTGTCACGGCTGGTGGTGGAAATGTTTCCTTGTTCGTTGAGATCCTATTTTCTTGTCGTTTGTCATCCTAAATTTAGAACTAAATTTGGTTTTAATCTTCGTTTATTTTACGTGGAGAAGTAGAAAAAAGAAGCTAAAAAACAAATTGCCTGAACTTAATTGACAAAGTTGTCCAGACTCCGACAACGAGGTGACTATCACTATGTGACGTCCACTGTACGCTATATAGCTCCTGGTTTTGATATTGATTTCTTTCTACTGTTTGTTTCCAGCGTCCATGACAAGAGCATCTAAGGCTGCAGAAGGTGACGGCAGACCTAAAACGGTACCTGCAGAACTCAAGGTAGGACACTTTTTGGCGTTTGAAAGTCAAGCATTTTTTTTATTTTTCAAATTCTGAATGTGATGGTTGTCCTCAATCCTTATTCGCCACTTCAACATACCCCATAATATACTTTTATACAAAATGTTGCATAAGCATTGCTTTCAATTTCTGGCGGGACGATTGGAAGTCTCAGGAGCAACGGGAAACAATGCTTATGGGAGGGGGGGAGAGGGGGGCAAAGTGTATTATGGAAGATGTGGAAGTGGTGAATTCACGTACTGTGCATTTCAGTCACAAATTATTCGACTTTGCGCTTCTGCACCTCTCAAAGGAAATTGTGTTGTTTTTTGTCCAGCTATGAGGCTGATTCCTCCGTATTTCCTGGGGGCTTAAAATAACACTTGACTGGATGAAATGATCGAATTGTTCTCTTGTTCAGGTCGGAAGAGAATTATAAGGGCGTGGTAAGATGTATGACGTCCAGCGGTAAAAGTAGCAGTATACTTCAGGCTATGCCCAAACAATAACAGGATCTTATAGAATTTGGGTTAGGATTCAGGATGCACAAGTATTACGTATCAACCATATACGGCTTATTACACGTTTCTCATTAAAATCCGGCATCCTTACACGTTAATATCTCTCCCCATAGGGGTTCTGTAGTGAAGTGCAACGCGTCCATTTGGACTTCTTGAGTTGAAAATGATATTCAGTCTTTCCGCCTTTTGATGTTGAAGCTCAGTGGCAGGCTTGCAATGAAGGTTGGCGAAGGTTTGACAGTTGTCTCTTCTTTTAGGGAAAGCTTTCTGATCTGGACAAGCAAACTGGTAGACAGAGGAGTGCTGGGTAAGGCCGAAATCCTTGAGTAACTTTGTTTGAAGTTTGGGTTTTCGAAAGATTTACTCCGAATGCAGCAGCCTCCTAGCCGAAGGGGCTTCCTTGTTAATATAATTTCGCCACTACCTTGAGCTATTCGAGTGTTTCGATTCGAATGTTTCATCCCCTGTTCAAAGTTCGTTTCGCGATACTGTTTTTTACTTTGAATTCTAGAGTTGTCGATAAAAATGTTTCCTGTTTTTCTTTTTAATTTTTTTTTTGGGAGTGAAAATTTGAAAAACCAAAAGCTGCTAAGATTTATTTTGTATAACTCAAAAGAAATGTATTTGTGAAACTGGGGTGATTTCTGTCC